>JANHGL010014770.1:0-11419 GCA_024611195.1 Ceyx melanurus | reverse complement strand
TCTCAGGGCAGGCTGGGTGGGGCTCTGGGCAACCTGCTCTAGTGGGAGGTGTCCCTGCCATGGCAGGGGTTGGAGCTGGATCAGCTTTAATATCCCAGCCCTGACAGCTCCATGAATCTATGGTCTGTTGCACAGTCTCTGGCGTGAAGAGCAGTGGTTTTGATGGTGAAAATGAAGAACGTGGCTAAATGTGCCACAGTTCACTCGTGCAAGTCACAGATCTCTTTGTGATGGTCACATTTAGGAGTAGCATTTCCAAACTATCTGATGCCATGTTGGTCTAATAATATCAGTGACACCTTCCCTGAGCCTACAGCTGTCTTCCAGAGAGGTGTATTTCTGGAAGAATTAAACTTGTCTCCCTTTGGAAATAATGAGTTGGGAAAAAAACCAATAACCAACTTTGGAAGAGTGCCTCAGTATTTCTAGCAGCCAACACAGCAGTAAGTAAATAATTCAGTCCTGGAGTGGTCTGTGACTGCAGCACTGCTGGCCAGTTGAGCAGACTGGTTGATGCCAGTGTAGGGAAAGTGGTGGAAATCACTCATCTCTCATAAAGCAGCTTGATGAGAAAAGGCTCATAGTCACCAGGACTTCTGTTTATTCTTCTTTATATTCAGTCAGTTCCCTTAGCATGCCATTGTACCTTCTCATGATTATACTGCCTGCTTATGCAGAATAAAACACTCTCTTAAACAGGCTTCAAGTGCAAAGATTTATGGCCATCCTCAATATCCTCTTGAGCCTTAATTCCTATACTGTATTTAAGAATATAAAGAGTCCTTACGGGTACAAAAAAAGTCATCAGGAAATGTCCTCTGGAAAATGAGGATGTCCCATGAAGTACAAGGAAAAAGCTCAGCTGGTGAATGGGAACAGGAGACTTCAAGGACCCCAAAACTTCTCCTACATGGAGCCTGGCCAATATGCGTGAGCTCTCCCAAAGGGAAAGGGCAGGATGGATTTCCACTCCCACTGAATGGCAAACAGACTGCAAGATGTCACAGTAGGCAGTTGATAGTAATACTTCAACAGTGGCCCCAGCACTTCAGATGTGTCAAGGGAGGGGCTATTTTGCCTCTTTCAGTTGTTGTTTTGCTGCTTTGCACCAAAGGCTTCCGTGGCTTCCTTTTGAAGGTCTATAAAAAGATATTTTTTATATAAATAATCACTCTTGTTTAGGATGAAGGTAGGAGAACGTGCCAGGGAATATCTGCATTGTTGTCCTGGGAACACTGTGATTAAAGAGGAGCAGAGAACTGGTGTTATGAGCTGCAATCTGCTTTTTTATATCCTTTATTCAAAGATACAGAAAGCAATTTCCTCTGAGATATTACAAAGAATTAAGCAGTTGGGTGGCTGTGGTGAGCTGTAATTCATCTGGGAGGGCAACTCACTGCTAAATTTTTCCACAATAGGTACTTGAAAAGGAAAGCAAATAACTTGGCAGTGCAGACTTAGCCTCCTACCACTCCCCAGCCGACCCTGTAAAGCCTGGCTTAAAACAAAAAAAAATATCTAGAATGATTTGATTCAAACAGGTTCTTGGATGGACACGAATCATTAGAGACATTTGGTAATGGAGATAATGTTCAGCTTCTCAGCATGATGATTTCCCACACTGATGGAGCACAGTGGGTGGGTGAGTAGCACGGGGGTGGCAGGAGACAGAGCTGTGCCCAGCTGGGCTCGTGTCCATGGGCAGGCTCAGGAGGGGGCTCAGATACCTGCCATGGGAAAAGAAGGACTTTCCATCCCTGCCAAGCCTGGTTTAGCTGCTGCCTTAGCCCAGGGGTGCCTAAATGACACTGCTGAGGCTCTGCTTTCACACTCCTTGGGTCAGCAGAGCTGCACCTCCTGGCAGACCCTGGGTCACCCCGAGCTGAAGCAGGGCAGAGTGGACTTGGACAACTTGGTTTCTAGCCTATGGAGGCTCAGGCTTGACAAATGAGCTTAGGAATGGTCTTTGCAGCCAAGCTGGGAATTGAGGTCACCACGTGGCTGCCAGGCAGAGAGGCTGCAGTGTGGTAAATGTTTGCTCTCCTGGCCATAATGTGGTGCCTGGAGCACTCATTTAGGAGCCAAGAATCTGATCTGCAGAGGAAGGAAACCCTTCCTGTGTGGATGTCTCTGAACCATGCTCTTTAAGAAGCAGAAGCAGCACATTTTCCCTGGAAAAAAAAAACATTTGCCCTGCTCAGCTTGATGAAAGAGCCAGAGGTGCCCTTCAGGTGAACCAGAACATGGTGCCCCAATATTTATCCCATTATTATCCTAGCAAATGAGCTTTGTATGGCCATAGCATGCAAAGGCACGTGGAGGTGGTGACTATGGGGCCTGTCTTCTGTCTGAAGGAGATCACTGGTTGAGCATCTTGGCTGTGCTGAAGGGCTCCACATTGATTTTGCTGCTCATGATGAGTTTGCAGAGCTCTCTGAAGGATGTGTTGGATAATGTTTGTGAAGAACAATGCAAGGATTTTGCAAGGATTTCTTTTTTGTCATCAATTGGGATGGTTTAGTTTAGCTCTCGGAGCAGCAAACCAGTAAAGAAAGATGGGAAGGGATTGCCCCAGGTGTCAATGACCCAGGGCAAACAGAACATGGCAGAAAGGGCAGCTGAGCTTTCCAGGAATCATTCCATGGCTGGTGCACTTTAGGAGATTCTTTTTTTTTTTTTCTATTTTTTTCTTTTTTCTTTTTATTTGCATCCTAGAATCTTTCTCCTAAACTTTATAATACCTATATTCTTTCTTCAGCCCTAACTTCACTGTAGAATTATGTATAATCATCTAGAAGAGGAAGAAGTAGAAAACTTTCAACACAAATGTTACACTAAATTGGATTCCTGGGTGGAGGGGGTAGTTCTCTTGAGAACACTCATCATTTTCTATTAGTCCCCATCCTGCCTGCCAAATTCTATTTGCCTTTCATGTAATATCAATACTTGAACAGCACAAGCAATAAATATTGTGCAGCCTTTTATGAAGCCTTCCTAGAAAAGACTGTTTGGATGGGCATGTGAAAAATGATGTTTCTTACCACAGGGCCAGCCCAGCTTTTCCTCCTGTTACTTACATGGCTCCTCTGCCCAGAGCTTGTGAGTGCATCCCCCAGGCTAGTGGATGCATCTGTTCCTTGCATATTTTTGGGTTACTTTGCAAACAGGAAAGGGAGACACTTGAGGGAAAGGCAAACAAATAAGGAGGGCCTGAGACAACACTGGTGTCAGTGGGAAATGGGATCCAAGGCTGAGTCTTGTTTCAGGCTTTAGCCATAATAACCCTTCTCTGCTGTTGGATTTGCTTGTAGGAGAATCCAGATGCAACTGAAAGGTCTGAAAGAATTGTGGAGGTTGGAGAAGACTTTTAAGATCATGGAGTCCCACTGTTCACTGTTCACCTCACCTTGGGGTTCTCAGAAACATCTGTAGTTTTTCTGCTCCCATCTTTCTAGGTCAGGATTCTTGAGGGTGCACTGACTGTAGCTGTGTCCTGAACACAATAGATTGGGTAGGGTTATAGGTATTTGAATCTGCTTTTTCAATTGGAAATAACAGTACAATCCACTCAGATGGATAAAGAAAGAAAAAAAAAAGGATAATGTGCATTTAATTCCAGGTATGTGATTTTTCTTATATGATAGCCAGTGATGGAGCAGGGAAGGCATATATATATATATTAAAGGATGGATTAAAAAAGAGCAGTGCCAGGTGAGCTCATGAAGCCACTGTCAGTTTTGTTGTATCTTCTATGGAATATGTTAGATATGTTTCACTGAAGAGAGTTGAGGAGCTTCTCCCAAAGTGCCACTGCACACTGCTCAGAGCTCTGCTGAAGCACCAAGTCCATCACTGCAAGATGCTCCATAGCACAGACCAGCCCTTTCCTTGGTGTTTTCCAGCCCACTAGCAGACATCTGCTTCTGTGCATGAACCATTTAAACTTCCAGACTTGTCCAGGCTCTCCAGTTTGATAAAAGGCCTGATATTTTGACCTAATGATATAATTTAGGTCTCTAAATTATAAACTCTGGTCAGAGTCTCCTCGTGAGCTGTTGCCAGCTCCCATCCTGAAACTCCCAGTCTCTTTCACCCCAGTGATGTAGATCATTGCTAATAGGACACCTCAACATAGTTGAAATGAGAAGGAATTGATGGAAGCTTTGTGTGCTTCTCCAGGACTCATTAAAGCTGCTCCCTCTAGTGCCTGTTTAAAAAATAAAGGAGCTATGTATGTGCAGGATTTAAAACTGAAATATTTCTTCCCTAGCTCTTTTCTCTCTTCTTGTTTAAGAGGAACCAAAGTCACCTTTGCTTTGATGAAGTACGTTGTTCTTTACTTCTACTGCAGTGCCCTTTTGGCTCCTGTGGTAATTAACCAAAAGGACCAGTTAATTATTTGGAGTGTCTTTCTAAAGTTGAGGTGATGATCACTGCTCCAAAATGTACCATGTTCAAACAACAGGCTCACCCTGGAAGCTCCTTCTCCCTGTTCCTTCTCCCCTGTCCCTCTTTTGGCCTCTGCTCTGACTCCAGGTCTGAAACAAAGAGGAATCACTGGCTAAGAATACATTTCTTTTTTAATTTTATTTAAATATATTTTTATATTATGTCACTTATTAAGCCCTAAGATGTTGTTTTCCTAGGTTACATTTAGTCACCCCATGATTTAGGAGTAGTGTGCTCTCTTTCTGAGCAAAAGATGCTCAGTCCAAGAGAGGTTGCTGGCTCAGTGTGGTCCTGAGAGGTGGTGTTAGAGGAATAACACCAAGCCTAGAGAGTCATCGTGGAGTAGTGTCACCTGGAGAAGATGACCCTGCTATGCCTGGTTTGGGGAGCCCAAGCAGCCCCCCAAAAGAAAACAAAGATTTCAATTACTGCACAAATCAGATGTTGTTGCTGGCAGTGTCTGGGGTGTCGTTGGGAGGGAGGTTGGTGTGTAAGGCAGCCTGAGCTCCCTTAGGATCTTCCAGCATGTGCCAGCCCATCATATGTTCATCTCCCTGCTCCCAAGTCAGTCCAAGACCCCTTGCCTTCATCTCTCCAGTCTTCCTCAAATGTTTGTTTCCCCAGCTTCTTCCAGCTGCCCTCTGTTCTTCTCCAGTGTCAGCCAGAAGCTCATTCCATACCCATCTCTGCTTCTGGGAGTGACGGGCACTGGCTCTTTATCAGGCAGAACAAAGAGCAATTGCATCACTGGACCCTCCCTTCTTGGGAAAATGATGTCTTGCCAGTGAGCAAATCAAGGGGCTCATACCACTTCCCGGGTGGTGGCCCTGGGTGGTGCCTTGAACCTCAGCTGGGGGCAGGTACCTGGTACAGGAAGGTTGACTTCTCAAGAACCCTTCACCCAGAGCATTCCTGGAGGCTCTAGAACACTTTTTTTTCCTTAGGAGGATGTTGGAGGGGGAGAGGATTTATTCTTAGAATCTCATTCTGCTTGACTGAGATTTCAGGTTTGATTTCATAGAATGTTAGGGGTTGGAAGGTTTGTCTTTGCCACCTGAAGACCATCTCCTCAGAGGGTTTTCTGTAGCTTTGCGAAGGAGGAAAGGCATTTTTTCCATTCCCACTGTGGGTTAGGAGCTTGTCTGGGTGTTTTTGCTGGGTGGGGGGAAGTGTAACGTTGTTTGATATTGGGATTTGTGGTTAGGATGGCATGATTTGAGCAGTGCCCTTCTCACTTCACTGAAAAAACATGACCTAAGCAAATAGTCTGTCACAGCTTCCAAATCTGTGTGCCTATAAACCCTGGAGAATGGGCACAGATTAAAGTCAGCTGCTGTCAGCCAAGTTCTCTGTGGCTGCAGCCCTAGCCAGAATGAGCTGATGGCTTTTTCTGCACAAAACCCTGTAATCTTATTTGTCATCTTTTTGTTTGAGCACAGTTAAATCAAGACCTTTAAAAAAAAAAAAATATCAATTTGTAGGAAACAAAACATTCCAACCAGTCAACTGCAGATGCTCTTTTTAATAAAGTGATGCTTTCTGTAGGATTTATTCAGCCCTGTCATGTACTTTTTGCTGGCTGCACTTTCCAGGCAGCTGCAACCCAGAGATAACTCTTTTGTCAGGTTGCACTTGAAATCCTGATTGCAAGTTATTTTTCTTTTTGCTAATTTATTTTAACATCAGGAAACCCGTTCAGCAAATCTGTGCTCTTTAAAGCCAGCAGAAGGAGATCAGGAATGAGGAATTGTTGCTGCTGTGATTTACTGTTTATTAGGGTGGCACCTGGCAATCAGTTGGGGGCAGAGCTCTGTTCCCAGGCCCTGCAAACATCCTCTGTGTGTCCCCAGTAATAAATCAGCCCAGCCTGAAGGTGTAAAATGAACACTGTAGCCTTATGTTAATGCAGCATCTTCAATGAGAAGCCCCAGATGATCTCTGAATTTTAGAAAAAAAAAATTTCAAGAGGTGTGCAAAGCTTTTTTTTTCACTTCAGGTAGTCAACCAAAATGACTCTCAGCCTTCTGAGGGGAGGAAACCAGAGTGGCTGGGTTGTGTGTGTCTGAGAAGTCAAGGCTTGCAGCTCCAGCCCCCAGCATGCTGAACATGCACACAGGGCAGCTCGTGAAAGAGCAGGGCCTGATTTTTATTTCTGAACCAAAAGATAAAATACCCATGAGAACAGCTATTCCATTGTTTTGCTGCAACCCAGGGAGGAAACACTTAGATTTGTGCAGGTTGCTCAGAGCCCTGGCCAACCCTCACCTGGAAGGGTTCCAGGGATGGGGCAGGACCTGGGCAGCCAGGGACAGGCTCTCACCACCCTCAGTGCAAACAATTTCTTCCTTCTCTCCAGTCTAAATCTCCAAAATCTAAATCTTCAAACCATCTCTCCTTGTCCTGTCCCAACAGGCCCTGCTCAAAAGCCTGTCCCCATCTTTCCCTTGAAGCTCCAACAAGAAGGTCTCCCTGGACCTTCTCCTCTGCAGGCTGAACCCCCCCAGCTCTCCCAGTCTATCCCAGCAGAGGCTTCCAGTCCTCCCAGCATTGCTGGGGCTCCTCTGGCCCCTCTCCAGCAGCTCCCTGGCTCTGCTGTGCTGAGGATCCAGAGCTGGGCCCAGCCCTGCAGGGGGGTCTCCCCAGAGCAGGGCAGAGCAGAGCAGAGGGGCTGAATCAATCTCCAAACATTACCCAGTGGACTTGGGGACTTCCCATGGTGTCCCCAGTTCCATACCCTGATCTTTTGGGCACGAGGGTGCAGTCTCTGGAACTCTGAACCTGTGCTTGAGCATGTCAAGGTGTCTGTGGCTGTCCAGCCATGTCCAGACAGAAACAGCTCTGGGGAGCAGCAGGAGAGCTGCTGGGTCTGTGTGCTGGTGGGCAGTGGGCAGCCTCAGGGATGTGTCCCTGGAATGAAGTCAGAGAAGCCTTAGCCCCAAGGTGCCAGCTGCTGAGCTTGACCTGCACCTCTCCTGCTGCAGCCAGCTGGGCTGGGGGGGCTTCCTCCTCCTGGGGGGATTTCCCAACATCTCCTGAAGCCCCTGGGGGAGGAGGGTGTGGAATTTCTTTGGAGGTGGAATAGAGGAACCCCCTTTCCAGTCAGAAAGCTTTGGAGGGAAAAAATAACCTGAGAGAGAAACACTCTGCTCACAGCATTGCACTGAGTTCTTTTAGCTTTTCTTTCTGTCCCACTAAGGTCCTTTGGGGGGTGGGCCAGCCTGGGGTGTGACCCAGACCACCTCCTCTGGGAGCAGCACCAGCTCTGCTGCACTCTCCTCCCAGTGCCTCGCTGGGGGGTTGTTTTGCAATTCATTAAAAAAACACTATAGAACTGGTTTGGGTTTTGGTTTTTTTTTTAATTTTTTTTTTAATGATTATTCTGTTTCTTCTTCCCCTTTCCTCTCTCCCTAGTTTTGTGTGGAGCTGAACCAGCCAACGCTGCCAAACATCCGCAAGTGGAAGGGCCCCAGAGGATGCTGGAAGGGTGTTGTTTCCGAAAAGCCCTCAGGCCAGCTCCACAAGGTACATTCATCCCTGACTCTGAACTTTGCCTTTGCTCTTTTTTTTTTTTTTTTCACTCTCTAACCAAGGACTTATTTTGAACGTTGAAGACAAAACATTTTGCAAATCGTTCTTGGCAAGGTTTGCATCCCTTGTTTTTTTTTAAGCTGTTTTTTCCTACAGCTTTCGATTCCATGATTTTTGGGGGAAGAATTGTTTTCCTCAGCCTGTGGCACACTTGTAAGGAGGAAGGTGTAAAAACAGAGACAAACAGCTACATGTTAGGACAAGGAAAGAGTCCTTGCTTTTGCCCCCAGCAGGCTGCAGTACTTCAGAGGGGTTTTTTTTTTGTGCTGGTCACCTGAGCTTGTTGCATGGCACAGCATCAGCTGTCATTTGGAAGGGCTCCCTGTTTTCCTTGTTTGCAAAGTGCCCTGCAGATGCTTTTCAAATGCTGTGGACTCCTTTGGAAGGCTGCACTGTGCTTTTCCCTGCAGCATCTTCTGCTGCAGATACACATTTAGATGTGTGTATATACACACCACAGGGAGGTCCTCACTTGTAAAGTGGTGGCAGCTGCACCTGCTACCCCTGACAGCATTCAGGATACAGCTCCTTTGGGCCAGACACCACCAAAACCAGTCTCTCCCAAGGGAAATAGCTGCTTTTTTTTTTTTCCAGAGCAAGGTCTTGGGCTTGAGCCTTTTGCTGCTGAACAGGATCATTCTCATGCTGCAGTTGGATATTGTTGTGGGGTAGAAGCAAAGAGCAAGAGCTGTTTTGGAATGAATAGTGTCCAGCTCTGGCTTCATTGATTCTGAGCTAGTAAATATATGACTGCAATTATACCTTGTAATTATGCTGCTTCAGCTCCACGTTGCCTTAATTTGGCTTTTCCAAATCAGGTTCCATCACCATGCACTGTTTTGGGGCTGATGATTTGGGAGGTGCTCCTCTTTTTATTGTCCTTCTGAGTAAAACCCAAGAATGAGGAAAAAAAAAACAACCCAACCAACAAAACCAAACCCCAGCACCTGAGCAGCACAAGGGTTGGACTTCAGCTACCACTAGAAAGACACAAAGGGTCTGAATGTGTCCCAGGTTTAACACAGTTCCCACTTCATTGTGATTTTTACAGTGCAAATCCCCTTCAGGACATTTTTATTTCTGTCTGGACTTTTCCTTTGGGATCTCCTATTAGGCCAGATCATTAAAACCCCAAATGTAAAAAGTTGTGCAAAGTTGAAGTTGTTGCCTCTACTTTTTCTTTTTCCCCCAACATTTATTAACAATTGTCTCAGAGTTTTTATGTTAAATCCAGAGGCTTTAGTCTATTTTTTTTTCCAAAGAAAACAATGAAAGTTTTGACTATGAGCTGAGTAATTAAAAATCACCATCTACCTTGTTTTACTGAGAAGGGTGTAAGGATGAATGGTTCCCAAAATAATGGGAGAAATCTATGGCCAAGCTAAGAAGAGAAATGACTTTTCCTAGAGCCATTTTCAGACCACAGACTTCTAAGCAGTGGAATCATTTTGTCAGTATTTTACAAGTGAGTTATCTAAAGGAGCTACCAAAGGAGTTCAGCAAGCCTTCATACTTTCTTCCAAGGCTCAGAGGCAGTCAGCTGAGCAGATAATGCTTTTTTATTGCAGCTGAAGTGGAAAAAAACCCCTCTTCCTCTCAAGGGATTTCACTACAATTCCTTAAGGGAGTGATAGAAAGGAAAATTGTGTCTGAGTGATGGGGGCAAGGGGCTGACAGGCTTTGAATTCACACTGCTGCTGGTACGACTGGGGTGGGCAGCTTACTGAAAATGCCCATTCCACATCCTGAAATAATCCCCCAAAAAAGCCCCATGGGATGAGAGAAACAGAGCTGAAAGGAGCGTTGGAGCTGGCAAAGAATCTCTGTCTCTGGGCTCAGAGATCTAGACTGGATTTCACACCAAGAGTCTGAGGGAGCCTGGGTATTTTTAGCCTGCAGGCTAGAGAAGCCTGTGAGATGCTGCATGGGGAGAGGACATAGCAGTGAGCAGCATCTCTGCTGCAGGAGCACAGGGTTCTGTGGGCACCAACCTACCTTCTTATTGACCACACTCACCTCCCCTGGGATGGTGCCAAGGATGGGGCAGCCACCACCTCTCTGGGCAGCCTGGGACAGCCTCTCATCACCCTCACTAAAAAATTTCTTCCTTCTATCCTGTCTGAATCTCCCTCTTTTAGTTTGAAACCATCACCCCTTGTCCTGTCCCAACAACCCTGCTGAAAGGACTGTCTCCATCTGTCTGACAGGCCCCTGTCAGTACTGAGAGGCTGCAAGAAGGTCTCCCTAGAACCTGAGAGACTTGGGGCTGTGTAGCCTGCAGAAGAGAAAACTGGGAGGGGATCTGATCAATGCTGATCAATATCTAAAGGGCAGGTGTCAAGAGGATGGGGCCAGACTTCTCAGTGGTGCCCAGTGACAGGACAAGGGGCACTGGGCACAAAATGGAACCCAGGAGGTTCATCTGAACAGGAGGAAAAACTTCTTTGCTGTGAGGGTGCCAGAGCCTGGCCCAGGCTGCCCAGAGAGGCTGTGGAGTCTCCTCTGGAGAGATCCCAACCCCCCTGGCTGTGATCCTGGACACCCTGCTCTGGGTGCCCCTGCTCGAGCAGGGGGTGGATGAGATGATCTCCAGAGGTCCCTCCTAACCCCCACCAGCCTGTGATTCTGTGTATGATTCTGTTTTGTTTTTACTTTTTTTACTACTACTTTTAATTTTATTTATTTTTTTTTTAATTCCAGGGAGTTGAATATTCTGGGTTCCTCTGGGATACAACAGCTGGTGTTGAACTGAGAGATGCTTCATCTCAGGAGACTTCCCAGACAAATGGCAACGGGAAGCACTCGTATCCCCACCCCTACCTCGCCCACTTCAAGGTCAGTGCAGGTGCCCCACTTGGCTTTTGCAACATTGAGATGCTACTAAAACAGTTGGCTAAGAAGCTAGAGAGACACACAGTCTTCTACAAGACAAAGATTTGCATGGGGCTCCAACCCACCTCATTGCTGGCTCCTCAGGAGCATCCACGGCCACTGAGAGGGTGGCAGGAGGCACCATTTGCCTTGTTCTGCCCTTGCCAAATCCACTGGGCAAGAACAAAGCAGGTGCCCAGCAGCCAGCCACGGGGCTGTGGTTCTTGTCAGTGCCACACATTATGAGTGGAGAGCATCAAAACAGAGATACCTGAAATATAGAAGGCCCAGCTGGCTCGGGCTGGTCCCTCCTGTGTTGCTGGCATACTGCAGAGTTCCCCTTCTGCAGCTTTTTCATGAGGCTTAGCCCATTTGCAAGATCATTGTGCCTGTTGGAAACTGCCCCTTTCTCCTGGGATGGAGGAGTCCAGTTTGGGGAACTTCACATCTCTGGTAGTGCTTGGAGTGAAGCATTAATAGTTATATTAATATAGATAAATGATTAATAGAG
>JANHGL010014768.1:1677-14495 GCA_024611195.1 Ceyx melanurus | reverse complement strand
TTATAGGGTAATAAATATTAGTGCAAGTATTATTTGTGTATATAGTTTCTCTTATGTGAAAAAATCCTTTTTCTGTAGACCATTCTAAATTTCCCTTTGCTTTTTAACCATAGGAAGCAGACACTTTATTGCTCACAGAATTCCTCATTAATCCCACTACTATTAAAGAATTTACAGTCTAATGTAACACTTGTCATCAATCTATGAACTGAAAGCTCCACTCCACCAGAAAGCAAAAAGAAACTAGAAAGAATGACCACACAGTGCTGCCTCTTGCCCAAAAAAGACTGTCACACTGGAAGTCTATTTGCCTACACCTCTTCAGTGTCCTTATGATGAGATAATCCTGCATCAAACCCCTTCACATAACTGTTCTTCATATAATTTCTTAGCTTTTATATATTAAAATACAACAGTCATAATGGTTCTGAAACACGGGAGATTCCTTGTAAATACAAAGCAGCACATTATAGTGTGAGGGTGACCAAGAGCTGGAACAGACTTCCTAGACAGTGGAGTCTCCATTCATGAAGATATTTAAAAAATTGCTGAACATGGCCCTTGGCAAGTGGTTCTATATACCCCTGATTGAACAGGTGCATTGGAAAAGATGACCTCCAGAGGTGTCTTCCATCCTCAACCATTCTGTGATTATTTCTTCCTATGAATGTCCATCCTAGCTCCTTGAGTTTATAATAATGTGTATAATTGATTCTAGGAGAACATGCCACTGTTAAACAAAAGTGACAATCTTAACTTCATTATATTAGTATATCACTTGTCTATTATCTATTACTTTCTCGCAGAGCTGTATCAAAGTCTGTGTCAGCATAACCTTCTGACATTCCCTTCTTTCCATTTGTCAGTACCCTTTGGCTTGGAAAGTGTTTCTTGAACCTGTTGTGTTTCATCTATCCATTACTTTTCAAAATAATCTTCTGGCTGGTCTCAGAGGAAACTATTACATGTTTCTTCTTCATTGCACAAAAATCGGACCAGGAGGGCAGAAGAATATCAGCCATTGAGACAAAGAAGAGCTATCAACAAAGCAGGACTCTGCTATGATTAACTGACAGATGGAGGTGTAAGGAACTGAGAGGTTTGAAGTGAGAAATAATGTACTAGGATTACACAGTTTATAAAACTGGGTATTATCAGCAAGTAAAGATACTGCATTGATTAAAAATCTTCTAAACAGATGTTAGATATGTAGACAAACTGCTCTTCATGTAGATCTAAAACTGGATTTAACAATGGGCTATCAATGTTATTGTCTCATGAAAAATTTAACTGAGAACAGTAACTTGAGATTTAGTTGAGGTATTAAAATTTTAATCCTAAAAAATGTTTAAGAAATCCTAATGGAAAAGAGTAAGCAAAATATTGGAGTAAAAGCTAGTTAATTTGGAAATAGCAAAGATAGATGGGTGATATATAGAAAGTGTGATGGTTTTGGAGCCAAAGCCTGTCAAAGCATACAGAAAAAATGTATCTCCTTAATTGTTTTTTCATTAGAGTGATGTTGGTTCAGTATGCCCTAGTAAAAGAATCAGTGTCACTCCTTACTTTTCCTGAAACTGAAGTATCCCTCACAACACCTACAAGTGGACCTTACAGGCTGTAAGTGGCCCTTAAAGATTGCAGATAATTTTGTGTTACCTCATTCTGCTTACTATATTTTTTCCCCAAAGTGGCAATCTAGCACTTGTTCTGTGGTTTCAAATTCATAGGTAATTTGCACTCACAGTGAGGGTTTGAAATAGCAAACAGAAAATTGGAGTAGCAGAACTAGCATGTGCTTTGCTCAGCAGTAAATGATGACATAAAGCTCTAAAGACTTGAAAGTTTTGTTTGAATACTTCTGGGAAATGGAATAAAGGAATATAATCCTGAATTTTGTGATTGACAAGTGTAAACGAAGTATGTAAATAAAACCTAGCTTTCCTAACTGAGAAAAAAAAAGAAAAAAAATTACACTTTCTACTTCAAGTTACTAAAAAGTCTTTTCACCTCTGGCACACAATGAATTCCCAGTTCAAATCTAGAAGCTTTTTGTTGAATGCTTTTTGTTTCAATGTAGTTATGGTTTTGAGCAATCAGGTGAAAGTGTTTGTTTTGCTTTTTCTTGAAGCAAAGGAAAACATTGTCTCAGTGGATACAACAGGACACAAAGGGTTCAGTGATATTTTTTCTGTGGTGAAAGCTACTGTCTCCTACTACTAAGAATTAGCATCAATTTCACAAGGATGACAGATGTAACAAATTGAGAGGCAGAATAAATAAATCTATGTTGGTGTCCAGATTGCTGTATCTGGTTTAATTAATTGTCTCAGGGAAATTGATATATTTGCATTACATCACAGTAGTGGTAGCAGCTGGAAAATTCACAAAGCTCTTGTATTCCTTACAGCAATTCCACAGGCCCTTGTATGGCCATATTTATTCATTTATTAATTAGAGAATAGTCATTAATATACATGTATTCATGCTGCTGTGTTTTCTGGTAACTGTGGTTCATCTTCCCATTGTGCTGTCCTTAACAAGACCACTTCCCAGATTATGTTTGCCATAGCACAATGATTTCTTACTTCTCAATGTAGCAAGGACTGATTGCTCAATTACGACATGTATTTACAGAGACAGCCCAAAAGAAGCAAATGGTTGACTAAACTCTACCGACACCCGCAGAACTGTTTTGAAGTAAAAAAAAAAATAAAAAATTGGGACTACTGTTTTCCAGTGGTATATTGGAACATGTTGATAGAGAATAGATGTAATTTAGAAACAGTCTAGAGTCTGTTAAAGAATCACAGAATGTTTTGTGGGATTGGAAGGGACCTAGAAAGATCATCTAGTAAAAACTGCCTGGCCAGAGCAAGATCACCTAGACTAAGTCAAACAGGCACACATCCAGGTGAGTCTTCAATGTGTCCAGGGAAGGAGACTGAACTGGGCAGCCCGTACCAGAACTCTGTCACCCTCACTCTGAAAAAAATTTTACCCTAAACCTCTTGCTCTCCAACTTAATCCCATTGCCTCTTGTCCTGTCATTGGATGACATTGAGAAGAGTCTGGTTCCGTCCTCCCTACACTCATCTTTAACATATTGATAGACATTGATGAGGTCCCTCCTCAGTCTCCTCCAGGCTAAAGAGCCCCAGATCTCTCAGCCTCTCCTCAGAAGGGTTATAAAGAGGAATTTGATCATTAATATAACAATTCTACATGGTGTTGTCCCATTTGTTTCGGAAGGAATTAGTTTGAATTTCACAAAGTCCTGTAAAAAGTAGTGGTTATACCTGGACACATCCCATTTTCAGAATGTATGATGCACAGTGAAACTCCCTTTGTTAATTTACAATGCAGCACTAACCCAGGACATAGAACCTACATATGATATTTGAAAGAGTGGAGACCCCGATGTCTCTTAAATCAAATCTTTTTTTTTTTCTTTTTTTTTTTTTCTTCCATTTCTTCATTGTGAAGCTATTCATTGAGTGGGAATATCTGGAGACCACCAGGAGAAGACATTACTTGTCTGGTGTATATTTTCTACCTTGAATGCTCCTGCTGATATTTTTTATCATAAAATACTGAATTGAAAACTGAAGCTAGGGACTGATGGTTTTGGATGATGGTTTTGATGGTATGGACTTACATGATGTTAGGAAGTTTGTTTAAAATAACGTCAGTGTTTCTAAGAATAAAAAGAAGAATCAATTCTTTCCAGTAGTAAGATTAATCCCCCAAATATCCACATTTATCACAGCATACTGAGGCACTTGTTTCCATTTTAATTAATCACCACTTCTTTAAGCTAGAATCTTTAGTTTTCCTCTTCTATTGTGTTCACTTGCCAGAGGTGGAAAAAAATCACCTGTGTGTCTCTCGTACTTAAACCCTCACTTAAGGACTGACGCTTCTGAAACGCTTGAGGTTTTCAGATGTATCCATGGAGTTTCCTGAAGCATAGCAGTAGATAGGGGAAAGATAGGGAAAAAAAAAAACCAAACAAAAAACCAAACAAAAAAAACCCCCAAATTAAACAAAGAAACAAACCCCCCCCCAAAAAAAACAAACAAAAAATCGGAGAGGGAGAGGGGAAAAAAAAGGTAAGATAAATAAGAATTTCTTTTTATACATTTATGTTATGTATATAAATACTTCTTATTTGTGTTCTTTTACTATGAACAGAGACTAAGAATTTAGACTGTATTAAATGAAGAATCTCTTATGTTTCAGTCAAGTCCTAATGGACCTATTGTAATCAGAAGGAAGATTTGTGTTCAGTGTCTTCAGTGAGATTTGGATCAAGACTTTAACAATCTTTAAAGCGTTCACTGAGTTTAAGTTCTAGATGCAATATTGTATCTGCACTATTGATGGCAGTAAATCGGCCAGGCAGAGCTGAGTTAGAACCAAATGAGCTATTGGTGCATTCATCTGTTAAGATCTTAAAGGAATAAAGGAATGGAACAAAGTAGCACAGAGATGGATTCAGTCACTAGATGCATTTTCTTATAGTGGCTAGTCAAACCTGACTGGATGGGTTTTTTTGATTGTTTGTTTAGGGGTTTGATTTTTGGGGGGGTTGTCTGTTGTGGTTTTGCAGTGATTTATTTTCTCCCCTTAAAAGAAAACTAAACATTATAACAACAGAAAGGGGTGTTCTGATAATGATGTACTTCAAAAAGATAAGTCAGTATTTCTATTGCATTTAAGGTAAACCTCTTCAAACCAAACACTTTTTAAAAAAAATGTTTACAGTCAGAATTGTTTCCTGTACCCCATATCTAGGGAGGGGTAGACACTTCCAGGTATTCCTAGCTCATTGTCTCCTAAAGATATCTTCTCTGTCATCTGATTAGGATAGAGAGAGGTTCATATTTGAGTTAGTCAGACTTATTTACAAGGGTGGAAAACTGTATGGTCTGGTCCACTGCAGAACACTCTCAGGCTTTTTCTGGAGGACTTGTGCCAGCTACCACTGCAGAACACTCTCTGGCTCCTCCTGGAGGACGTGTATCAACTTCTGTTGCAAATCATGCTGTGGGCCACAGGCAGACTTGTGCTTCAGGTCATGCTTTGGGTCATGCTGTGGGTCTGGAAGCACCGGGCCTGTTCTGCGGTCAGCCCATCCCCTCCCTGACCACTCAAGTGGCCAGGGTGAGTTTCTTTCCAGGGTGCACACCTTTTTCAGCTGATCGGCGTTTCGGCTCTCCGCCACCGGGGCAGGGGCAGCTATCAGTCGGCTTTCCTGCGGTCCCTCAATTCCCTGTCGCCGCTGGGTTCTCACAGCCATCAGGAGTCCGAGGGTCCATGTTTGGGTGCCAATTGCAGGAGATCTGGACAAATTACATGGAGATAATATGATCAGGTGGATGTCATTTTAATACACTAAACTCAGTATTTATATAGACCATAGGTATGTTCACACGACAAGCAGAAACTCCTGATTGGTAGAGCAACCTTGAGCACGAGGCAAACACGGCAAGCTGATTGGTCATCACGTGGCTATCACGCGGCAGACTCATACTTTGTAGCCAAGAGTTGTTTACGGGGCAAAATTTCACTTCCTCTTAAGGTCACCTTGAAGTCTGCTATCTTAACAGTCATTTTCTGCAAAGACTGGATTGCTCAGGTGTTCATTGCTCTCTAGAAAATCCTCAACATCCATGGAATAAAGAATTACAGCGCTGGGTGGAACCTAAAATGCCCGCGCGCAGCCCGAGTGGCGTTGCTCTTGGGTATTTATACAACTGTGGCCTGGCAACAACCTGACCCTGCCCTGCCCCGGCTGCTCCAATCAGCGCCATTCTGTTTGCGTGCTTTTTCAGGGCAGAAACACAGTCCAGCTCCCACCGGAATAGTTTTTGTCACAGTGCCCGGGAGGGGGTGTCAGAAGTTCACAAGCTACCCATCCTCCTGGTGCCAAACCCAGCCAGCTGAAGCAAAATCCAGCACCCTGTTTATCACAGGAACCAAAAGAACAATTGTCAGGACAAGAAAAAGCATCCTTGAGTTGTGCCAGGGGAGGGTTAGGTTGGACGTGAGAAAAAATGTCATCCCCAAAAGGACTGTCCAGGCCTGTCCCAGGCTGCCCAGGGCAAGGGTGGAGTCCCCATCCCTGGAGGGGTTTCCAAGCCGTGGAGATGTGGTGCTGAGGGACATGGGTCAGTGGTGCTTGGCAGCGCTCAGTTAATGGTTGGATTTGATGATCTTAAGGGTCTTTTCCAAACAAAACTTTTCTATGATTCTTTGGGTTTAGGAAAGGCAGGCAAAGCAGCATCTGGTGTCCGCAGCATCAGAGCAGTTAACATAGGTGGCAGCTAATGACACCATCCCACACACTGCAAGAAATGAGTCCCAAGTCTTGAAGGCACAAGGTAGCTCCTGTGCCACAAAGCTGCCTGTCCCCAACCACCATGCACTCTGGCCTTTGCTAATGGAACTCTTCCCATCTCCTGGCCATCCTCATCCTCTCATTGGTGACATTCTACCTGCTTGGTTACTCTCAGGATGGACGGGCCAGGGAGAGATACAGGCACAAACTCCCGCAGTGAGCAAGGAAGGTCCACAGGTGGCTTTTTGCCCACTCTGCCATGGCACATCTGCCTGCTGTGTTTTAAGCTGTCAGGCAGCACATGCCCCCTGCTCACTCTTGCACCATGGGATGGGGCTCTCCTACCACACACCCTGGGGCAAAGTTATGGTTTCCTTGTCCCATGGAACCTCTTGAGGTTCCACCTTTATTAATGGAGACAGGGACAGGGGTTGCAGGCAGATGTTGACTCCACTGTAGACCCACATGGGCAGTTCCTCGCTCCCATTGGATGTGTACATTGTTCGCTCACAGCCCTTGGATGTGTACATTGGCTGAACAGGGATATGCACACCCAGTCATGGTCATGTGCAACTGTGGAAACACACACCTGATGGTCCCAAACACCCTGTCCCGTTGATCACCCACAGCTGGTGGACATGCAAGTGCTCACCCAGGTACCAATCACACCCCTGGGACATGGATGGACACCAGGGGACACACAGCAACTGCACAGGGACAACTGGCACACGCACACATCACCTCATTGAATCATGTCAGGTTTATTGAGCAAAGATGACATGGCAGCTGGAGGCCCTGTGGATGCTGCCTGCTGGTGTTGGCTCAGCAGCGCTGGCGGCTTTTTGTTTCACTTCCCAGGCGGCTTCTCTGAAACCTGCGGCGAGAGTGGCGCTGGGGATTTCTGCTGGAGGACCTGCGCCGGCTTCCGCTGCGGGGACCTCTCTGGCTTCTGCTGGAGGACCTGTGCGGGCTTCCGCTGCGGGACACTCTCCGCCTTCTTCTAGAGGACCTGCGCTGGCTTCCACTGCGGGACACTCTCCGGCTTCTGCGCCGGCTCTTGCTTTGGGTCATGCTGTGGAACCCATGCAGGCTCGTGTTTTGGGTCACGCTTTGAGTCATGCTGTGGGTCTCGTGCCGGCTCCTGCTGCTTGTGGTCCTGTGGCAATAGCAGGCTGTGATAGAAGTGCCAGAGCCGTGTCTGTAGCAGCTGTTATCCAGCCGCTGGCTCGAGGCTCTGTGGCTTGTGCCCACCTTTTATAGGGGTCCCGGGGACATGCCCATTGTCAGGGAAGGACCTCACCCCTTATGTCACAATGTTCACCTGGTGCCCAGGCTCCATGGTTATCGGCCGGTCCTCAACCCTCAGGAAGAGAGCGTCTGTCTTTGAGCTCAGGCAATCATTCTGGGATTCCCAGGGGGCAATGCAGGTTTGTCCGAGCTGGTGTAGAGCAGTCTAAGCAGTGTTGCACCCCCAGCTGCCAAACACAGCTCTTCACCAATCAACTGTATGGTGGGCCTTGAACGTTCAAAGATGCTGACATCATCAGATAAATGCCTCGCTCTTCAGGGTGACAAATCTCACAGGTACTGACCAGAACAAGCTATTCCTCTTCTCTTCCCTGCTCTGGAGGAACCAGGTGTCCTGATTTGGACAGATACTATCTTAAATTTTAGCTATGTGATACCTGAGGCTTATAAGGAGACGAGAATTTTAGTCAAGGGAAAAAAAAAAACCTAACAAGGGGAAAAACAAAACAGTTTAAATCTTTCTTTGACCGCCCCCTGTCAGGTAGCCACAGAGCCTCCAAAAGGGTGGAAAAGGGAGGGTAATAGGGGGTGGGGGGTATAGATGAACCAGAAAATACAGCTGGTAGGGGAAAAGAAGATAGTCCAAGGAAAACTTGAGATGATTGAAATGAATCAGAGGGGTGTCTGCGCCTGGAAAAGCTTCCAGGAGTTGCTCTGGGGGTTCAGGGCCAAAGGAATTTCTCTCCCCAGGGTCCAGATTCCAAAGAAAGGTCCCTCTGAGGAAAAACCACTCCTGGTGCCAAAATAAAAAGTGTCTCCTCCCCTCTGCCATTTTTTCCTACCGAACCCTTTTTTCCCTGCCCGAAAACTTCCTCTTCCTCCCCCTCCCACCACCCCCATTGCCAGCTAGCCCATTGCCACCCCATGCAGCCAGTGCTGCCCCCAGAAGCAGGGAGAGAGAGCAAAAACCCAACTATTTTATTTTTCTGTAACAGGGGACTCGTTACCCCTCGACACCAATTTTCCCACTTCTACTTTCTTCAAGTGGAAGAGTCCCACATTCTCAGCCAAGAAAACCTGGGCAATACAGGCAGCATCATCAGCTTAAGTGACCACAGCCAGATTACACAAAACCAGTGTCAAACAGCTGAGGAGAACTTTCCACTTAAGAGTCCAAAGCTCATGATTTTTAATAATTGAGCTGGCAGAGATCATCGCTCCCTTCCCCAGGCATATGCCAACGTCCAGCATCACTCTGAAATCTTCCTCTCCCACTGGGCACAGGGCTTAACTCCTCATTTCCTCCTCCTCCCAGGTGACTGCTTTGCCCTTCTGACCTCTACCTCAGGATAGTCCAGCAATGCTCTCACACATCCCAAGGACACTTAAACCAGAGCTCAGTGTTGCAATGTGACTGTCAGCCAAGAAAAATAAAACTGAGAACCAGCTTCAAACTAGGCACTGGGATGATTTTCTATCGTTGAGGTGCGGGAAATTGACAAGGAGCAAACTGCAACATTTGCATAGCAGCTTCCTGAGCAGTCAGGAAACTGTCTGAGGCTGGGGTGGCAGCAAGAGGTATAGGACTGGAGCCTCAGTGACCCAAGGATGTAAGAGGTGAGGTCTGCAGGAACATGTCACATCTTTTAATAGACCAACTGGTACAGTCATGGGAGAAAAAAAAAAAAAAAAAATACCTACACAACCACACAAGTCCTCATTTGAGCTGGTGCATCTCTGGGCTTGGCCATTTTTTTTTCAGGTGCATCACTCGGTCTAATAAAAGCCATTACATCTCCCTCCAATCCCTTGTCTCTTTCTACAGCCAATTCTTTCCAGGATAAGAAATCTAGGTCACTTTGATGCTCTCATTGTGATACTTGACACCCTGCCCAAATGAAAGATTTTCACTTTAACATATGAAGTAGCTAATGTCCTGAGCGCAGGGCAAAGAAAGCTTGGTGACCTTGACCACCAAGAACTTAAAGCTGACCCTCCATCAGTGCAGATGGGTGTTGGATTTGAAGGGTAGCCTGAAGATTAATAATTTCCACCATCATCATGGTAGCTGCTCCCCTTTTCTGGCTGAAGGCGGATGGTGTATTGTGTCTGACTGAGCTGGAATTATTTTTCCCCACAGCAGCCCTCCCAGTGGGAGCTGGGAAGGTGCTGGTAACACCCCCATGATGTGGCTGCTGCTGGGCAGGGCTCAGACAGCATCAAGGCTGGTTTCCCAACATTCCCCCTGCACTGGGATGGGGTGGACAAGATATTGGGAGGGGACACAACTGGGACAGGTGACCCAAAGTAACCAAAGGCATATTCCATGCCCTATGATGTCAGCTTAACTGCAGTCACACAGAGGACTGAATGCACTCACACAGAGATGTGCACAAACCTCTCCAGTTGTATCTGCAGGTATACTGTCCCAAATTCCTAAGGATTTTTTTTTCCCAAGGCCATCTTCCTGAAGTCTGTTTATTTTGTTTAGAGATCAGCTCACATGTTTCTTGCTCTTAATTTTCTAAGCTTCTCTGTTTCATTTAATACACTGAACAAATTAGCTTGTTATGATTCGCTTCTTATTTACAGTTGAACTCAATGATTTAAAGGTCTTCTCCAACTTAACCAATCATATGATTCTATGGTTGTGCCTTTGTAATTTATCCTGAGTGGTGAAGACACCTCATGATACAGTCTTTGTACTGTTTCTTCATACAGGCAGCTCTGGGTGTTCGCAAGTTGCATCACACTGTTGTTGATCCACACCATGGTGTTCTGGTCTGGGATATGGCCTTGCTGCCCCCAGCACTGCTTCCTTCTGCTCTCACATTCTTCCCTGCTCTCCTCAGTCTCATGAACTGCAGCTTATACACCACTCTCTGCCACAGTGATTTCCACACAGAGTCATCTGTCTTCCAGAGTTCTCTGCAGGTACCGAGTAGTCCCCACAGACGCCTGGATGAGTAATTCCTATTTGATCTACAATGCAAACAAAAGGCCAATTTGGCCAGCAGTTTATTCCTGAGTTGTCCCTTGTGAGGAAGGTCACTTTCTGTAGACCAGATAAATTGCCTTACAAACAGCTTGATGATCACTGTCTAGAAATCTCTATCTACATGCATCTCTATCTGCTTTTACACCTAAGCTTTACTCTTTCCACCACCTAAATCTTCCCCTCAGGGGCAATTGCCAGGAGTTTGGAAGCAGACTCATGACAAAACAAACAAAATGTATGATGGAAAGATGAAGGTGGAATAGTTTGGAGTAGGGGAAGCTGACTTTTCTGGTTTGGAGCTCTACAGCACCATGTATGTACCTTGTAGCTACAAGAGTATTGAATAGCTCAGAGAACAGGTCTCTGTCCCTGAGACTGGGCAGCTGTCCTGGAGCTGGATGTGGGGAAAAGCTGGAAGGGAACAAGAGGGATGTCAGAAAGCAGCAGCTCCCCATTTTCTACTGGTTTCAATAAGGGTTTGTATTTTTGTCTTATACAAGCAGATGTGAAACTCTGCCTCTGCCTTGAGGAGAATTCATCTCTTTCTTAAAAAGCAAAACAACACTCTTTTCTCAACCACCATTTTATTGCTTTTGACTGTACAAGATAGGATTTTTACGAGGCATTTTGGTTTTCAAACTTATTTGTGTATTGTGTCTGGAAGATCTCTTTAGTGCTTAGGCTGACTGAATCCTAGTTCACCTAGCCACCTGATGAGGTGAATATTAGAGTGTGATTTCCATTAAGATAAATACTGTAAGATAAATACATCATTAAGCATAGGAAGGTAGGTAGTATCTAAGTGGTTTATCTGTCATTACAATATTATTCATGAAATGAATACAACCTCAGCAGAAAGCAGGCTTGGTTTCTACTATATCCTCATAAATTCTTTTTAGAATCACCTGTAGAACAAGGATAAAATATGGAAGAGAATTATCAATGGCAAAGACTCCTTTCTGCTCACTCAAGATGATGTGAAGTGTTCTAGAGCTCCATAGTTTGAATATGGTTCCATAAGAATTCTGTCCAGAGCTGATATATATACCAATGCTTGCAAGCATTTCACAAAATTGAGTTCTGATCTGAAACATTTTATAGCATTTATTGACTATTTGCAGTAGCTTCACATGGAACAAACTAATTTTGTAACCCTTCCTCTTATTAACTCATTAGGGAAATTACCAAAGTAATAACAGCTTGATCAAGGATTATATGTCTTGTGGCATTGAAAAACCTCAAACTCACTTTGAGGAAGAGAAATTACAATAAAGCACATGCTTAGAAAGTAGTCTGTATTAATCTAGACCATAACATTTTTACATGCAGATCTCAGTCTTCGTAGTATGAAAACAAAATGTGGATATCTTTAATTTATGAAATATTTTTTGTTTGACTGCAGGGTGGAAAATGTTGATTGTTTAAAGTCTACTTCAATAAACAAAACCAAAACCAAACCAAAACACACAAAAAAAACCCAAGTAAACAAACAGACAAAAATTTATCTTAGCATTGGCTCCAGTTCTGGAATTCTTTCCTTTGAACATGCAGCTGCTGCTTGGCAGGTGTGGTGGAGACTTACTTGGACAAGTGTAGGGGCTATGTATGCTGTCTTTCCATGCAGGTAGGAGTTATCAGTGAGGAAGGTAGTTCATGAGTTAACCCCCCTCATGAGCTAACCCCCTCTTATACCTCCTTGATACAAAGCAAAGTACAACTCCCTAGGCAGAAGTTAGATCTGTTTTTTTGGGTGCTAATCATTGCATTTTCCTGGTAAGTCCATGAATGCAATGTTGCTGGGGAATCTGCCAGGGCAGCAATTTTTTTTCCACCGTAAAATTCCCTTTTGTCAAAAATTGAAATATTTTGTACATGTTCATCAGCTTCAAGAGACCATTACTTGAAATGGATCCTGTGGACAGGGGGGGTGACCATAAGCCAACAATGCACCCTTGAGACCAAAAAGGCCAGAGGCATCCTAGGATGTATTAGGAAAAGTGTAGCTAGCAGGTCAAGGGAGAGTCTTCTCCCCCTCTACTTTGCATTGGTAAAGCCCCATCTGGAATACTGAGTCCAGTTTTTGGCACCTCAGTTCAAGAGGGACAAAGAGATACTAGAGAGAGTCCAGCACAGGGCCACCAAGATGATTAAAGGAGTGGAGCATCTCCCTTCTGAGGAGAGGCTGAGAGAGCTGGGGCTCTTTAACCTGGAGAAGAGGAGACTGAGGGG
>JANHGL010014766.1:0-47692 GCA_024611195.1 Ceyx melanurus | reverse complement strand
GGGGCCTGGCCGGGCCGAGCACGGCGGGCGAACGCGGGGGGCGGTGGCGCTGGAGCTGGGAGCGGTCCGGCATGGTGTCCATGGGGGAGCATCGCCCATCGCCCGGGGAGTCCGGGGACCTGGCGGTGCTGGCGGAGCTGGACGAGACGGTGCTGCTGGGCTGTCTTCAGGAGCGGTTCCTGCGGCAGCAGATATACGTGAGTGCCGGGGGCCGGGGAGGAGGGCAGCGTCAGGCGCTCGCCTGACGGGCTCTCCCCTGTCCGCCAGACCGACATCGGGGACATCCTTATTGCCATGAATCCCTTCCAGCCGCTGCCGCTCTACGGGAGAGAGGTGAGTCTCCGCGGGCCCCGCCAGCCACTCCCCGCCGTACCTACCCAGCCCCTTCACCACCTCTTCACCGTCGCTTCCCGTCAGGTCTCCGAGCGGTACGAGCACCGCGGAACAGACACACTGCCGCCCCACATTTTCGCCGTGGCCAGCCGGGCCTACCACGCCATGCTGGGCAGCGGGGGTGGCGGGCCCCTGAGCCAGTGTATCGTCATCAGGTGAGTGAGGTCTGGATAGTCGACCGGGCCACCAGTGACCAGGGGAATCGCTGGTGAGGGTCCGTGTGCGAGCGAAGCTCACGGCCAGTGCTGCTGGTGGGTCAAAACCCGGCTGCCCTTGCTGCAGGTCTCCCTGGTCGACCCCTCTGCTTCCCGGGTCGAGGAGACCGCAGGTCGAGGATGGAGGTGCATGCCAACAAAGCTGGCTCCTTGTGGAGCATTCTTGGCTGCCCGTGGTGGAAACACAGCTGAAAGTGTCAGGTCTTGCTCGTAGAGGGATGCGGCATTGGAAAGACCTGACCAGCACTAGGGAGAGATACAGGGTGCTCTTTGGTGAAGTGACTGCCACTGTAACTGCTGTAATAAAGGTCATAGGTAATGAAAGGAAACTCCCGATGTAGAGCTTCCCATATATAACCAAAGAGGAGGAGGAAGAAAAATAGAAGCTGTTTTGCCCTAAGACCTTTGGGAATCTGATCAGGGAAAATATTACTGTCATGGGCAGTTCTGTGCACTAGAAGGGGAAAAAGGGCTCTTGTAACCAAAGAGTGTTTAACTCCGTTATGTCACTGTTGTTCTGCTGAGATTGTGCAGGAATGCAGATAGCATTAAGTAGAAGAGAAAACCTCAAACAGCATCAACTAGGAGATAAAACCTCAAACAGCATGAAAGAGAAAGCTTCAAAACACTATCTGCCTGTTCTGAGTATTGCAGAGAACAGTTTTGATGTAATTTCAGTTAAAATGATAATTTCCAGCTTGTTTAAATATTCCCTGCTTTATATTGGCCTTCTGATAATTTTATCATTATTTGCACTGTACATGGTGTAGACATGACTTTCTGAATCACCGCTGAGTGTTTTGGTGGGACTGGGAGATGACCTCAAGGGTCACTTGAACCACATTCATTTTTCTACCCTGTAGACCATCAGAGACAGTGCTTTACAAGAAGTGGAGAGTCAAGCAGGTGGAAAAGGTGCTGCTGGTAGGGCTTTTAGGTATGGAGAACATAGTATTTGTCTTGGGAGATGGAAGACAAGGAGGACTAACTACTGCCAGAAGTCAGTGGTCTGATTATTTTCTGCTAGCAGTTTCTGGTCTCAGAGATTGAAGTCTGAGCTGCTCCTGTACTTCTTGCAATCCTGCTAATTGCTCTGTGAGCCTCATAGGAGGCTCATGGTTTTGCTCTCTGTGAGTGGTGAAATGCTTATTAATAACAGCAAAGTTGAGGTGGAAGGGGAGGAAGAATTAACTCCTATTAGACCACAGTTTATCAGAACAACATGGAGATGAACCATGATTCTTTATGGTCTCCATATGGCCTTTCCAACTTAGCCTGGAAGGTCTGGATGGCATGTTTTACAGTTTGATGTTGAACATGGTGTCTGCCTCCAGGTGATGAATGCTTATTGCTATCAAATTGTCCTGTGCTGAAATTTCAACTGGTTCCTCTTGCCTTCCCAGTCAGACAGATGTCAGTCACAGCCTGGGTATGCTGCTGTACATCACTTAGGTTTTCTAGAGGTTGTTTTTCTTTCTTCACAGCCTTGTGCAGTTACACAAGTGCAGCTGGACAGCATTTGCAGGACCTGATTAAACCCTTCTGGTTGTTGGAGGGTACAAGGACAAACAAGCTATGGCAGTGCTGACTGAAACTGCTTTTCTGGAGGAAGTAACTGGAAACAAACCAAAACCATCTTATGTACTGTAGAGGGGTGCTGTCTGGATGGTATGCTTTCAACTGGCAAAATGGTTTTACTTTGTGCCTATTTGGATGGTAGTGGCCTGAGCTGTGCTTGAGATCAGGTATCTATTGTAATATTTAGTGGCATTTAGCCACCTATGACACATACTTGATCTCAGGCATAGAGCCACTGGGAGCTACAAAGCAATAAAGCCACACCAGATGCTCAAAGGTCAGGTGTGGCAATGAAAACCTGCCCTCCAGTATACCTGCAGCATTTCCTGCATACTTTTTTCTCTGTGCTTGTGCTGAAGTTCTCTGCCAGCGTGATGTTCTGAGTCAAGGACATGTTGTTTCACTGACTGTACATTCCCTTTCCTGGGACAGGGGAATCTGTGCTTTTCAAGTGCTAGTTGTTTACCTTGAGGGCAGAAGCACTGGGCAGGTGTGATGGGAGCATGACAGTCACGTGACAGCTGTGTGACATGCACTGCTGCGGGTGTGGGGGCAGCTCTAGGGTGCTGAGCCCACCTTCTCAACCAGCTAATGATGGCTGAGAATGTGTGAAGCACCCATGATTTGAGATTGCTGCAGTACCTCAAGATCAGTACTCAGCTGTGGATAGGAGATGTATGGGGCAAATCTCTTTGAAGAAAGAAGTTGTTTGCTCTGGCATGTGTAGAGAAGTTGACATGTCAGATCACTTTTGAAGGAAGTTGTTTTCCAGAAGTTATTTTTTTCTTAAGAAGCAGACCAAGTGGTGGTGTACCCCATACAGAAATGACAACATGAGGTGTATCTGTACTCCCTTGCAGTTGGAGAAAAGCTTCCCTGGGGAGGGATTAAGACCTTGTGGGGTCTGCTGTGTAAAGCTGTGGTGTGAGGCATTCACACTTGCAGTGCAGCTGAAAAAATTGTGAAACTCTTGAGTAGGAGAGCAGTCTCAGGTGATGGGGCACTAAGACATATGGGGCAGAACAACTATACATCTGCTGAAGTTTGCTTTTCTTGGCAGTGGAGAGAGCGGTGCAGGGAAAACAGAGAGTACGAAGCTATTGTTGCAGCACATAATGAACCTATGCAAAAGCAACTCACAACTGGAGCAGCAGATCCTTCAGGTAGGTCATTACAAGATGGTGTTTGAAGATGCAAGAGCAACACTGATGCAAGCCAACTTGTGTTAGGCTCAGGAATCACTCACCACTGGAAGTCAGGGAGCAAAATGTAAGACATATAAGAAGATAGTGGTTAAGGATGGTGAAATGACTGACCACAAACTAGTAGGACAGTAATTCTGTTTGCTGGGAATGTAGTGATATCTTAAATGTTTGCAGTAGTGTTCTGTCATTATGATATTCTTTGTGACAAGAGGTTAAGGGCATTTTTCTGAATAATTTCCTGTTTCAAGTAGAACAAGGACTTTTTTATTAGAAAAATGAAACCTTTATTTAATGGTATACAGGGATGGAGAGCACAGCCTTAACTCACCCTTGTTTGCCCACTTAACGCTTGCTGTCAGGCACATACCTGCTAATTTGGTCTTTGCTATTTTCATATACCTTTGCTAGCTGCTTTTGAATCCTAGTTGTCTTCTTGATCTTAAGTATTTCCATTTGAATTGCTCCCCAAAGAGATGGAAAGTTAAAATGTGATTTGCTTAAAAAACCTCACATGATAAATTAAGCAATGTGAATTCTTGAACTACTGCATTTTAAAGTCTGGTTTTAGGTAACCTGTAGAGGCAGAGACATCTTTCTTTGTGTGTGTTTGGTTAACTGTGGCTGGACACCAGGTGCCTACTAAGTCACTCTGTCACTTCACCTCCTCAAATGAATAAAGGGAGAAGAAGACAAGAAAAGTCTTGTGGGTCAATAAAAGAACAGAGATATCTCCCAGGAATTAACCATCAGAGGCAAAACAAACTTGACATGGTGAAATTTTATTTAATTTATTGCCAGTTAACATCAGAGGAGGATAATGAAAAAGAACAAACTTAAAATACCTTCCCATCACCCTTCCCCTTTTCCAAGGCTTAACTTTCCTCTCAGTTTTCTCTGCCTCCCCCTGCAGAGTAATGCAGGGTGATGGGGACTGGGGGTTGTGGCCAGTTTATCACATATTGTCTCTGCTGCTCATTCCTCTTCACTCTTTTACCCTGCTCCACCATGGGGTCACCCCCATGGAAATCAGTCCTTCACAAACTTCTCCATCGTGCATCCTTCCCACAGGCTGCAGTTTTTAAACTGGTCTAGCATGGATCCTTTCCATGGGGTGCCATTTTTCAGGAACAGACTTCTCCAGTGTGGGTGCCCTGTGGGGTCATAAGTCCTGCCAGCAAACCTGCTCTAGTGTGGGCTCCTCTCTTGATGGGTCCACAGGTCCTTCCAGGATCCTTCTTCCTGGGTTTCCCATGGGGTAACTACTTCCTTTGGGCGTCCACCTGCTCTGTCGTGGGGTTGTCTGTAGTTTGCAGGTGGATCTGCTCCACTGTTAAGCTCCACAGGTTTCAAGTGGATCTGCTCTGCAGTTAACATCCATGGGCTGCAGGGGGACAACCTGCTTCACCATAGGCTGTGAGGGAATCTCTGCTCTGGTGCCTGCAGCACCTCCTCTCCTACTGTCTTCACTGCCGTTGGTGTCTGCACAGTTGTTTCACATGTTCTCATCTCTCAAGCTGCATTTGCTATTGCACTTTTTTTTTTTCCCCCTTAAATATGTTGTCCCAGAGGCACTACTGCCATCACTGGTGGCCTTGGCTTTGGCCAGCAGCAAGTCCATGCTGGAGCCATCTGGCATTTGCTCTACTGCGGGGAAGAAGCTTCTTGTATCTTCTGGTGGAAGCTATGCCTGTAGCCCCCACTCTACCAAAACCTTGCCATGTAATCCCAGTACACTGCTGTGCTTTGGTCTCTGGAATGGCATATTAGTGTGGTATCACCCATGGTGGATCCAAGGCGAATGCCTGTGCTCTGTTGTGGAATTGATATACCTGCTGGCTCAACTCAGAGCTGCCTTTGGCCACACTGCCAAGATGCTTCTGACCTCAGCAGGTTCAGGAAGCAGGATTAGCTGTGTTTACTTGTTTACTTAGTGTAGTTCCCAGAGCCAGCCTGTAATTCCTCCACTGGAAACAAAGTTCACTTCAATCCAGGTAAGCTGCTCTTAGAAAGCCTGGAGATGTCAGTAAATAAATAATAGGCATCTTACTTGATTCCTGTAGATATATTCAAGGACTAAGTCCTTTTGGGAGTATAGTGTCATGCTGTGAAGTTGCGTTCTGCAGGCTGCCCAGCATGTACCCAAATTTTTCCATTTGGCAAGCATTCTTTACTCAAATGTAGAAAAATTGTCATCTTGCTTTGTTTGCATTCAGTTTACCAAGATGATCTGTTTGTTCTTTTAGTTTCTTTATAATTCACTGTTCTGAGCCTCATGCTGTCTACAGATTTCACTAGCTAAGTTTTTCTCAAATTTATCCAGTGCTGTGCTTACCTTGTTTATTGTAGAATCAGAGAGTGATTAGGGCTGGGATGGATCTTAAAGTTTTTCTATTTCCAGCCTCCCTGCCATAGGCAGGGACACCTTCCACTAGACCAGGATGGGAACACATCCAGTAAGTGACGGAGCATCCACAGTTTCTCTGGGCAGCCTGTTTCAGTGCCTTATCATCCTCACAATGTAGAACTTCTTCCTTAACTCTAATTTAAATCTACCTTCTTTCAGTTTAAAGCCATCACCCCTTGTTCTCTCACTAGATGCCCTTGTAAAAAGGTCCCACTCAGCTTTCTTGTAGGACTCCTTAAAGTACTTGAAGGCCTTTATAAGGTCTCTGCTACGTTGCAGTCAAATTATCTAGTGTTACCATGTCAGATGCTTTGTGAAAATTTGTTATATAACAGATTTTCAACCTTATAATTGACTTATTTGTTAAAAGATCTTCCTGATATCAAACCAGTTTGTTATTATTTTCAGTAACCTCCTTCTGCTTAGCCTTTGTTATATTTGCCTCTTTCAGTTCCTCACCCAGAATATGATAAAATAAGTACTCTTGGGTAATCATGGAGTGGTTCCTATTCCAGTTGAATACTGAATAGTAAATGCTAAAATTAAACATTTCCAAGTTAAGACTGGATAATTTAGTTTGAAGAGCTCCTGTTCTGCTTGCTTGCTTGTTTTAGGTAAATCCGTTGCTTGAAGCTTTTGGCAATGCCCGGACTGTGATGAATGACAACAGCAGCCGCTTTGGAAAATACATACAGCTGCGTTTCCAGAAGAATACTGGTAAAGTCAAGGGCGGTTACTAGTCTCGGGGATGGTTAGGCTCTGCAGGGAGTGCACTGAGTAGCCAGAACTTGTGGTGGGTGAAATTTTGACACCCATAGTGTATCAAAATTTCCCTATGGGGTGGGTGTGCATTTAAGTGAAATCTTACAGCAACTGCAGCTGTAGGGTAAGGCCTGGGTTTGAACAGTGTGGGAGTGCAGGAAGGGTTTGGGGTGACAGTGCAGGGGAGGTGTCAGTAATCCTCTGTGGTGCCAGAAGTCTTGGTTGATGCTAAAGGAGGTGAGCAGACATAGATATGAGATGATGGGAGTCATGGAGAAGCCTGTTTTCAGGGTGCTGGGCAGCCTAGAGGGTGTTGCACAGAAGAAAGTTACTTTGAGCAATTCCACACTCCTATTACCACATAAGAGATTTGGGATAAGTCACTCAGTTTCATGCAGTGCAGCTTTTACCCTGTCACTTTCTTGTGTGCAGTGCAAGGTGCAAAGCTGAGTGAGTACCTCTTGGAGAAGTCACGGGTAGTGCAACAAGATACTGGGGAGAGGAATTTCCATATCTTCTACTACATGTTTGCTGGACTCTCTTCAGAGGAAAAGGAGATGTATGGGCTATTGGATCCTTCACTTTACAGGTACTTAAAAGGCAGACCCTAGTTTATTCTTCATGATGGGGGTGGAGGGGAAGACAGCATAATGGACTGTAGGCCTCTGCTCTGGGGCTTTATCTATGGAGCCTGGTATAGATAAATAAATGAATAGAAGCTTGAATGGGATTTCAGTGGAGCTGCATGAAGAGATCTTGGAGGTCATCATGGAAACTGGAAAATCTGGAGTCTCTCTTTTGCTTCATTACCTTGGAAAAGTTTGTTTCCCTCTTGTGTTTCCACTGCTGCTGTTTACAGTTTGTTCCCTTTGGGTAGGACTGAATTGCTTTGCTGATTGTGTGACAGTTTTGTGTGGGATATACACTTTCTCAGGTACATAAGTGGACGGTTTGGTACACAGGATCTAGCTCAGCGCTGGAAGTACAAATATGAAGAGATGTGCAATGCTCTTGACATGGTGGGCTTCCAAGAACAGGTCAGTTGTGGGGTCATTTAATTTCCATCTGCTTATCCTGCAGGCACAGGACTTCTTGGTCCTCTCTTTTGATGCTCAGTCCTATTTCTCTTTGCTCTAGATTTTCCGTGTTGCTTCCAAACCACCTGAGTCTGTCAGACTTTATGTAGAACCTTTTCCTACAGGCTACGTGTGCCTTTCCTTCACCTCTACAACTTCTGGGGCCTCCATGTTGCATATGTTACATGTTGATACGTTTTCAGTCACCTTTCTTTTGTTTTCCAGGAACAAGTGGACATGCGGTCTATCTTGGCTGGTGTTTTGTCTCTGGGCAATGTGACCTTTGAGCCTGAGGAGAGCAATGGGTCTGTAAAAGTGAGTGAAGCCTCCCAGGAATGGCTGAAGGCTGCAGCGGTGAGTCACAAGGAGAGCTGACAAAAACCTCATGGATATGATGCTGTTTTCCCACTGTCAGTGCAACTGCCAGAGCTGCTTCTTCCAGAGATGCAGAGGATTTTCCAGCCTCACAGTGTGAAGGCTCCTAAAGAGCAAGGGAATTTTTTCAAGAAATGTGCAGTATGACTCCATGACTGCATTTGTGTTCACTGCTATTCATATCCAAAGAGACTTCCCAGCTTGTATTTCTTATGTGTTATCACAGTTTAGGGTTAGGACAGCCTGCTAGACTAGGTTCTACAGGTCTTTTGCATGGATACCACCTTCACTGCTATCAATTTTCATTTTTTTTTGGTTATCTGGAATTAAACTTTCTACTATTTTGTATGAAATAATCACAAATTTAAAAGTATATATTCCCCAGGATCATCCTAGTTTTATTTAATGGGATGGCTATATTATTCTGTTTTGTTAATTGTCCTTTTTATGTCTTTTTTTTATGTCTTTTTTTTTTTTTTTTTTTTTACTTACTTGAAATCCCAGCATGCTTCAGTTTTGGTTTCACAGAATGTTAGGGATTGGAAGGGAGCTAGAAGATTATCTAGTCCAACCCCCCTGCCAGAGCAGGATCACCTAGACTAAGTCACTCAGGAACAGATCCAGGCGGGTCTTGAATGTCTCCAGAGATGGAGACTCCACAACCTCCCTGGGCAGCCAGTTCCAGACCTCTTTGCCATTCTCTTTGCCTTTTTCTCTCCTACACCATACCTAAAACAACAACCTAAATCTGTTCAGTAGCCAACTTCTTTTAGTCTTACTTCTTAAACTCTGCTCCCTACACCCCTACATTCCTGCTCATAGAGCATGTCTTGAATCACCTTGTCAACCACTGAGGTGTTGCTGAGTTCCCTTTGTTTCTTGTCTCATATGGGTTCATGCATCTCTGATGTCTGCTGAAGCTCAGTCACCTTCACCATCTGCATATCCACCTCTGTGTTCTGCTGTTCAGTGAGTCATTATACCACTCATCAGGGACTGACATGGCTCCCAACAAAGCTTGAAGATGGCAACACTGGGAGAGCCAAACAGAAAGTATTTTGGGGAGAGCTGAAGAGGGAGCCTGGTCACTGCAGGGGTAATGCAGGGCTTGGACCTGCATCTAACTCCAGAGCTGTGAGATGTTAATAGTAGTGCTTGCCTTACAGTGGAGCTTCACAGACTTCGTTTGAATCATGACCCCATTGCACTGAGTCTCACACAGATGCAAGGAGATACAATCCCCACAAGTAGAATAAGGGTTTACTGTTGACTGTATTCATGTTTCCTCTTTCCCAGGGTCAGCTTGGAGTCCAAGAAGATGAACTGTTAAAATGCCTTATTTGTACAATGTCAGTGACCCGAGGCGAGCAGATACAACGTTTTCACACCCAGCAGCAGGCAGAAGGTAAAAAGCATAATGAATTGCAGATGTGCTGGCTAGAAGGACTGACCCATATTTGAAGGAAGTGTATCCCCACACATGTGCAACTTGTTGGGATGTCTGTCTGGGCCCTTTCATTCCTCTTGCACAGAGGCAAACATATCAAGTGTTTTATCTGTTTAGTTTCTTATTGATATGTAGGACCATGAATGCTGCTTTTGTTTTCATCTCAAGGAGACTGCAGAGATTAAATGAGGAACCAAGAAATTAGATTTACTTTCTCCCTCAGTCCAACCTAGAAGGAAACTGTAGATGTTTGTACTACAGAGGGTAACGGTCCTGTTGCAGAGTGCTGGCACTATACAGAGCTCTAGGCAGTAGATGGGGATATAACTGAGAGAATGAGATATGACAGTATCAGGGAAGGAGTGAGATGAAAGGGGAGTATGTTAAAGTAGCAAGCACAAGGTGTTATTTTCCTTTTCTATAAGAAAACTAAATAATCCAAGATAATATACAGTAAAAAAGGCTTAGTTAAAAAAAATGGTAAAAGTAAATTTTAAAAAGCATGAAATCCCAAGTTTTCTACATTATTGCTTAAAATAAAGAGAAAACTGAAAATGGACAGTTAGCTAGTTCTGTTTTCCAGCTGTCTTCTCTTGCATGTCTCTAGACAATAAAATGCACATCTCCCATGATAAAGTAGGTCATGATGATTTGGTCTTCTTTTTAGAGTAGCAAGTTTTCCATCAGCTGCATCCTTCTCTTACCCACAGTGTTTTAATAAACACTTGGCAGCTGTGGACTAGGAAGAACAGAACCATTCAATTTTTTCCAGTACAACTTGGAGCCTCTTGCTTGGTTTAGCAGAGAGGCAATCCATGATTAATAGAACTGTAGAGGACTAAGAAAGTCTATGGGTAGTCTGAAAAGTGGCTGGACTTCTTCTGGAAATTAAATTTTCCATTTTAGAAGGTCTCACAAGTGCCTTCTTATGCCATATCTGGTACTGGAAAAAGACTGAATAGTTTGGAATGAAACTGCTCTGTGGGAGTGTGCAGAAGGCAGGGATGATCAGACGGACTTCTAGTGTTTATCTGATCTTTAAAATAGCTTAATAAAGCACTAGGCATTGTTGCTAGAGGTGAATGTGTTGAGCTAGCTTGTGGGCTGTATTCCACGCTCCCCTTGGAGCCCTTCAGTGAGCTGATGTTGTTCTCTCTGTGCAGACGCTCGTGACTCAATTGCAAAGGTGGCCTATGGCCGAGTATTTGGCTGGATTGTTTGCAAGATCAACGAACTGCTGGCCGAGAATGTGGATCCTGAGGTGGAACTGAGGGAGATAGGTTAGTTCTGCCTGCTTTGGTCCTGTTCTGTCCTCAGATGTGTGTCCCTCAGCCACAACAAAGGAAAGGCACAATATGAAGTTTTAACAGTGATTAGAAACAGGGATCCATCACCAAAGACATGACCATGTTGGAGATACTAGTCATCAGCATGTGGTCTGTAGGACCTTGGCCAACTGTAAGCAGTTGATAGGTCTGAAGCCACTGTGCAGCTGTAATTCTGGGACACTCTGGCTTTGCAGAGGAGCCAGAGGTGAGACAGGGAGACTTCTGACTGGCTCCCCAAGGGGAGTCATGGGACGTGCTACTGGTGACTTGGACTGGGATTTCCCTGTGTCACAAGAGCTGGGTGAGGGGAGGTTTATTTGTGTGTTGGGGTACACAGCTATCTGTGGGGATGGTTTGCAAACTCTGATGTGTTTATCTTCCTTCTTCTAGGTATTTTGGATATTTTTGGATTTGAAAACTTTTCAGTGAATCGTTTCGAACAGCTTTGCATAAACCTGGCCAATGAGCAGTTGCAGCACTTCTTCAACCATGTAAGTGTGCTGTGGGTGATTTCACATTGTGTGGTGGAGAAAGCAGAGCACTGGTCTGCCTGACATATGAAGGAGAATTTGGGGGAATGCAAATCTATTGCCTGGCAGGACAGAGATGGTGATTAGTGAAGAAGTATAGAGAGAAGCAACCTTCTCTACTTTTGCATGGGAGCCATTGGTTCAGGGAAGGAAGGAATAGGAAGGTCAAGCAGTGACCAAAGTTGGCAGAGCAGGGACACACACTCTGAGAAGTGTTCCTGCTTTATTCACAAGCATCATTGAGTGACAGGTTTAGAGGAGCATGCAGAATAGCATTTTTTTCTTGGGTTTCATGTGCCATGGTTGAGAGAGCCATGCCTGTGTTCAGAGTGGGAAGGAAAATGTTCAGGGGTGCTCCTCTTTTCTATCTGTTTCAGCACATTTTCCAGCTGGAACAAGCTGCCTATAAGGAAGAAGAGCTGCCTTGCGAGAATATCACATTCAACAATAATGAACCTGTTCTGGTAAGAACTGACAAAAGAAAATTGCTCCATCCAGCCAAGAGAGGGAATCTTGCTGTATTGGGAAGGAGATGCACCTTGAAAAAACCTCTTCAAAGGGTGAAGCAGATGAGAGTCGGTGTCCTGTACTGCTTTAGATACGTATAATGTGTAATATCTTTCACTGCAGAATCTGCTCCTGGCCAAGCCACTTGGGCTTCTGTCTCTTCTGGATGAGCAGAGTGCATTCCCCCAGGTATGTATGAATTATGAAACAGAGAAAATAGTGTGGCAGAACGTAGCAATAAATACATGGGCTGCAGAGAGAACTCATGTTGGAGGATGAATTTAAAGAGCAGGATAAGCAGAATTGTTTCCATGTGTAACTGAGGACACACCACAGATGTATCATCCCTGTGGAGAGTTGAAGATTACACTATGAAACTGTTGCATAAGCCAAGTCCACTCCCAGCATTTTATTTTGTTTTGCTTTGTCCTGATCGGGTTTCTGTTGTATCTTTGTTGTTTGATTATGAAATCTGCTTTCTTGTAGGCAACTGATAAGACATTTGTGGATAAACTAAACAGCAGCTTCAAGGGGAATTTACACTTCCAGCCAGGCCGAGGCCATGTTTTGAGTTTCAGCATCATCCACTATGCTGGGAAAGTATGTACTGTTTGCAGGAAGAATGCTGTTGTAAAATATGTAGAAGGGGGAAAATAAAGATGGCGTTAGTGTGGTTTGATTATGATGATAATAACAGAAGTGATGCGTTCCCAGGGAGCTGCCTTCCAGGATTTCCTGTGACTTCTGTAGAACAGATAGAAAGAGAAGGAGGAAAGTGGGTCTACTGCTAGGAAGCATAGGGTATTAGAGGTGTCTGCTGTGTTAATCATTATTCTGTTGGAGCCCTAGTTTTAAAATAGTCCTTTATAAAATAGAAGCCCAGCATCCACTGTGCAGCACCAAAAGACAGTGATTTATTTACCTTTACCTGTTGTGTACCAGAGTATAGCAATCACTATTCTATTGCAGTCACCAAGGAACACTGTGAGAGCAGCCAGATGTTTTGAAATTGAAAGCAAATATCTGTACCTTCAAATGGTATCTAAGCAGCTTGGGGTTTAGGAGTATATGTGTAACCTTACTGCGACCAATTTTGAAAGCATTGGCCCAAATACAATGAGTTGATTTGTGATAATTTTTGGAGCAGTAACAGGCATGACAATTCAGGTCACTGTAATATGCCATTTAGTCATCTCACCTCACTGTTGTGAAGTTACTACTTGTAATATTCTTTGTTACAAAAATTAACAGTATAGAAGGAAGAGTGCCAGTCTGGAGATGAGAAAAGAGGGAAGCAAGAGTAACAAGGAGATGCATAACAACAGGATAGAAGCTAATTCAAAGGGAAGAAGTGTAGAGCAAGGAAAAAGAGTGAAGTGTAAACCAAAAGTAAATGAACTTCATAACTAAGGAAAGGAAAACAAGAAAAGATGGATATCTCAGTGTTGTGCTGCACTCCTATGGTTTTCATGCCTCGGTGCCATCCCCAGGGTTTTCTTTCTCAGGATTTGCATCTGAATGGGCTGCATATGCATTTACAGAATTCACATGTGAGCTGGTGTAAATTCAATTTAACAGTGTAAATTCAATATGACAGTTGCTCCTGATGAGCTGTGGAAGTGGCTTTCACAGTAGGCCTGTAAGCACTGCTGGCCTTAGTGACTTACTGCCCTTTCCCTTAGGTACAGTATACTGCTGGGGGCTTTCTGGAGAGGAACAGAGACACCTTGCCAGCCAATGTCTGTGGGCTCTTCATCAACAGCATCAACCCCTTGCTCAGTGTTCTGTTCACAGGCAAGTCCCTCTGCTGTGATAGGGCATCCCTCAGGAATTAAGGCAGACCTTGGCAAGAGTTCAGTGTAAGGATGAGGCTTGTGTGCAATAAATGTGTTTCACAGCTGGCAAGTTCAGAGAGACTCTGGGAAGGCTTCACCCTGGAGTGGAGCCACTGGCATATACCAAGCTGTCAGAGGTGTTCGTTCCCCCAAGCAAGGCAGGTTGTGTCCTATTCTGAAGAATTATCCACTACTCATATGTCTTCCCTCAGATCAGATAGCTCCTCTTCTCCAGGGCCAGTGCAGGACTGTCTCCACTGGCCCCTTCCATATGCTTTGTTCTTATCTAGAAATGAAGTTGGACAAGGTCATAGCTTCTAGCTGCCTCACTAAAAATAGAGTGCTGTAATGCCACAAAGAATGATTGTAGAAATCATTTTCAAACCCTTTTTTTTTTTTAAATCCTTTTCAAACCACCTTTTTTTTCAGGTGCAACTTGCTAAAAAACTCTGACATTGTACATTATTTCTCTCCCACCACTACACACTCTTGATTTCCAGTTACTGATAAGCCCTCAGAGACTCCAAGGCTTCTCTGAAAGTAAACATTTTTTTCTTCCTTGGAATTTGTCTGGCTGAACACAGTGCTTCTGGTGCAGATTTTTATTTTTTTTTTTCAGTCCATGCCTTTTTCTGGGATTTCCAAGTAGCTTATTAATTTCATTTCTGTTCTCCACTCTGATTTTCAACTCTTTTGCTCAGAAGTATCTTTCTTCATACTGAAGATACTTAGTCTAGTCCCAGTTCTTTGGAAGTCCATGAACAACAGAGGCAACCTATTCTCAGACTAGTTGTAAGTCCTGGGCAGCCAGCTTTATGTGGCCCTGATGATCAAAGGGGTTGGCCCAGATTACATCCAAAGGTCCCTTTCAACCTCAGCCATTCTCTGATCCTGTGATTCACAGGAAACTGTTCTATCAAGGGTGGCCAAGACTGTAATTCAATTTCCCTGAAATTTTCATCTTGTCACTGGAGAATTTTTAAGCAATCAGACTTTATAGAGCCTCTTGTATTGATTGGTGTAGCTGACCTCCCATTAGCCATATGTACGTTTTTTTCTGCATTGTTAGATGCCCATTAATGATATTCTTGAAAGTCATTTAGGGCTGTTCAATAACTTGGTTGCCTTTTCTTCTCAGTATCAGAAAATAATACTTCCTGCATTATATGCTTCATATATTTGCATTGTCTTCTCTCTTTTCTTTAGCTCTTACCTTGTATTTCCACGTGGTGAAACCGAACACCCTGTCTCTGATTCAGTGTTTTGTAGGGAGATGTGTATGAATTGAAGATTGAGTGTTTATATATGGTTGATTGCGACAAAGCTACAAAATTAACGTTTGTCTCTTTCTTCCAGCCACTGTCTCCAGGACGGGCACACTGATGCCTCATGTGAAAGCCAAGGTATGGAACTTCAGGTCCATATGGCAATAGATAAATGATGGCATAGTTACCTGATACTTATTGTTTGAGACACTGGCTGAAAATAAGAGCAGACAGCAATCTTCTTTTGAAAATTTATCAATTTTTTTTAACCAGGTTTTCTGGTTGCTTCTGCTGATATGTTGTCTTCCCACCCCTGAAAACCATTCTCTCTCCTTTTTGCCAACTTCCCTCCAGCAGAACTGTTTGGATAGCAATCAAGTACTCTTCTAGGGGAGAACTTTTTTTTGGGTCTGGTTTCAGGTCATACCAGGAGCAGACAAGTTCAACAGCACACGAAAGCAGTCTGTGGGAGCTCAGTTCCGGGTAAAGTATTGCTGCCCTGCAGTGCCCTTTGAGATGAGTGCAATTATATTTTAGTGAGAATACCAAAGACACCAGGCTGCTAAGTATAGTTAAAACATCCAGCATGTAGACAGGATTTTTTCTGAGTGCCAAGCACAGCTGATCATGATGGGGTAACAACCCAGTTGTTATCAGAGCCTCAGAAGTTGCTGAGGGGTGGGAAAACAGTTCTTAATGCAGGGTATTGCATGCTGCACTCTGGAAGTGCTTTGGCTTTCTGGACTGTTGATCTTTATCTCCCTCACCAGCATTCCCTGATGATGCTCATGGAGAGGATGTATTCTGCCAACCCACACTTTGTGCGCTGTATAAAGCCTAACAGCCAGAAGAAACCGGGTGTGGTGGACAGCCAGGTGGTGCTGCAGCAGGTAAAGAAGATCAGTGTCCTCTATGGGTGCTTCTGCCAGGTCTCCTTGAGGAAGGCAGACCTCACCAAAAGGCTGTGGTAATAATTGGAATATGACTAGTCTGAGTCTCCCCTTGCAAGAGGAAGAGTGGTCACACTTTTTATAAATGTAAAGTTATGGGTACTTGGTTGGTTTTGTGCCACAGACTGCTAGGTCCAGGTTTTGCAGTATTATTTCTCTCCCACATCTTTTTCATTAATGCAATGAAATCTGCATTAATTAAAAAAAAAAAATCTGCATGTCAGGCACTAAGATTCATCTTTGCATCTCTTGGACAGGGACTGGTACAGAGAGTACTCCGGAAAAATATGCTTCCCAGCGGAAACTGTTCTCACCCATCAGTCAGGGCAATTCTGAATAGGAGCCAAGATGGAATTGCTTTGACAAGAGCTGAAATGTGCTGATATGACTGTCCTTGGGTATTGTGTTAAGTCTGAGATACAGGTGCTTTAAGGAATACTGAAAATTATGAAAAGAATTTAGAAAGCTCTCTGCCTGGTTTAATGTAATGAAAGGATAGGATTAAGAGTGAGGTACATTTGTCCCTCAGAGTACTTTGTCCAAATTTGAAAGTAAAAGGCTATACTCTAATGGTATCCAGGTGCACAGTTATTTCATTCATTCATTGGTCTTTATGGTTTCCAACTTACAACTTGGTTGAAGTTGGAGGGAAAAAAAAAAGAGTGGTTAATCATCAGAGTTACAGGATGTGATAAATTTAGACTTTAAACAAGGAAACATTTTCAGGAAGAAATTACTTTTGTTTTGAAATAAAGAAGTTTACGGCTGAATGAGGGCACTTCTGGCTGCAGAGGGCAAATGGATGTCCTAATGACCTGCTCCTCTTTGTTTCTCTGATCCCTTTTGTGATGCTTTTTCAGCTGCGGTACAACGGATTGCTGGAGACAATCCGTATCAGAAGAGATGGTTTTTCCTGGAGACCCTCATTTGAGGAATTTGCGGGAAGGTTTGTGGAAACTTCTGAATGTTCCTTGTTAGATATTGTTAGGGAAGCAACTCTAGTAACCAGATATGGGCAAAGAGTGAAACAGCCTCCTTAAAGTTCATGTGCCTGAGATCATGGGGTTGTTTGCTGTGGGAGGTTGAGGAGGAGAGGCAATGATTTATTGTTTGCTGTGGTGGTGACGTGGATCAGCTCAGCACATCAAGGATTCAACCAACCTTGCTGGTTTTGTTTGGGTTTTTTTTCACAGATACGGAATTCTTCTAGTTAAACCAGACATTTCCCTTACAAAAGAAAGGTAGGAACCATGTGCTGTCCTGTATTATCTTAGAGTTCTTTATGTTCCATAGCAAACTGAGTAGAAGAAACAAGTGAGAAATTTTTTTTGTGGTGATGGGGAGCATAAGTGCCTTGGCAAGGAAACTTACTGTTTAAGAAACATTTGGTACAGTGATGAAAGAAATCTTTCTTGAATGCTGTGTGGCAGTTCAAAAGCTGTGCTATCCTGTTGAATGAGAACTAGCTAATATACTCAGCGTAGGGAGTCACAATAATGGTCAAGGGGGTCCACTGAGCTTTATATGGAAGGGGCTCAGCACAGTTGCCAGGTGCCGCTCCAGGCTTTTTGCTTATGACCTCATTGGAGAAGATGATAAAGACAATGTTGAGTAAGCAGCCAGTACTGAATGTCACCCAGACTAAAGAGGATGTTTCTGGTCCAAGATTTTTTTATGTATGCAGGCATAATATGCCTCCAGCACTTCCACAAGCTGTTCCTTACTCACTTAAATGTCTAGAGACAGTCTGCAGAAGTCTGATAGGGGATCTTACTAATGTTTACAAATATCTGACAGGTGGATGTCAAGTAGATGGGGCTAGTCTCTTTTCAGTGGTGCCCTGTTATAGGATGAGGGGCAGTAGACACAAGCAAGAACACAGATAGTTCCACTTCTTTACTGTGAGGGTGATAGAGCTCTGGAACAGGCTTCCCAGAGAGGTTGTGGACACCTTCTCTAGAGACTTTCAAGACCCACGTGGATCTGTTCCCATATGGCCTGCTCTGGGTGATCCTGCTGTGGCAGGGCGGTTGGACTTGATGGTCTCCAGTGGTCCTGAACAATCCCTACCATTTTGTGTCCCTCCAGCTCTATGGTCTTACCCTGTCAGCTTTTTATTTCCTACATCTAGGGCACCAACTCCACATGTCTTGTTTCCCATTTCTCCTCTTTCCTTCCATGGTCAATTGTGACAATTATTTTGTTGTTGTGTTGTCTTTTTTTTCTTTGGTTGGTTGGTTTGTTGTTGGGTTGCAAGGGTTTTTTTTGTCTTTTAAGAAAAGGATTTGAATGTTCTTCTGAGAAAATTATTTCCTAGCAGGAGCTCCTTCAGCCTTCACAAAGCTTCCTTGAAGTCACTGATGATAATAAATTAGTAAGAATTGCAGACCCAATTGAGACCTAAGTCAAGAACCTAATGGATGAAAGTTAATGGTAGACAGACAGCACAGTGTGTTTTCAGACACAAAAATCAGGATGCTTTTAAGAAAATAATAACCTTGGTTATAGGCTCTGTCACAGCAGAAGTTGGCTGAGATAGAAGGAAAACCATTTCTGCTTTGCTGCAGGAGGTATTATCAAGAAGTGCAACTGTGGTTTCACTCCCTGGATTTGCAGTCAGAGGAGGAAGTTGTTCGTGTGTTGCAGCTGGAGTGTTGCTTTTAGCTCTAAGTGTTGTTGAATCTTTCTGAGTGACCTGAGTTTTATCCCTAGAGTTTGCAAAACAAAACTGGAATTGAAAAATGGACTTTCTTCCACAAGTCTTGCTGCACCAACTTTGCGACTTGTGTGCTCCAGAGAGCTTTGAAATAAAATAAGGAAAACCAGTTACAAGAAAAAAAAAACTAAAGTAGGCTCTGCAGAGTTGCCCCCCAGGGAGTTGAAGGAAGTGTGCTTCTGGGAAGCCCTTTGCTGATGTTTCTGAACATGATCCTGTCTGTACCTCAGGGAGCACTACAGACTGACAGGCAGTTATTGGATGTGATCGGGTGACGGGACAGAGAATGTAATGCAGAATTGTTGAGGCACTTTCTCCCACTAAACCTAAAGCCATGGACTGCATGGTTTTCACTTTGAGTGGAAAAATATATATTTCACTTCTTTTAATCTCTTTCAGCTGCTTGTTGATACTGCAAAGTACAGAGCTGACAGGCTGGATATGCGGGTAGGTGTGGATCACTGTTGCTGGGAATGAGCAACCTGGGCTGCAGAGAGTTTATACATATCAACTGTTACCTTGATCCCTTCAGGGAGGACTTTATGTAGGAAAGGCCTGTCGGAAGGATGATTAATGCAAGTTTAGACAGTGTTTCTGACTGCTTCTTTCTTCAACTTCACAGAAAGTCACGACTTTTCTTTAAATATTGGCACCAGGAACAGCTGGCAAAGTATGTGGATCAACTGGAAAGGGCAGCAGCTGTCATACAGAAAGGTGAGCAATAGGGCAGAAGAGTCCCTCAATTCTGATCTCAAACAGGGCAGGGAAAAATTTTTCTCCAGTCCTGCTCCACCAGTGTACCTTTGCAGGTAACAGAAGAGTGGATCAGACACCAGTATCTCCATGTCCAGGCCCTGTGGAGTCAGAGTGCTTATTGCAGATGTCTACCTACTCAGTGTTCCTCCTTGGTTGGAGAGAGCCATCAGACAGTGTGGGCCTTGGAAAGGAAAAGCATGTGCACAGGAGAACTGAGCTGAGCAGGGCAAGCACCTAATTTGGCTGCATCCTAATATCTAGCTAACCGTCCTCTGGAGTGAGGGCTTGTGAGTGGTGTTGAGCTAAGGAGAGGGAAACAAAGATGAGTAAAGCAGATCTCATTCCTACTTTCAGAGACAGGCCGAAGAGGGTGAAGTGTTGTTTTAGTGTGGGCTTTTTCTTTCCACTACAGGTATCGTTTGCTCTGTCAGCCTGTTTCTCCAGAGCAGAAACTTTATACATTTTGTTTCTTCCATCTGCACAGGCTTCATGAGGACTGTGCAACCAGGAGGAGGCTGTGACTCTGCCTGGTTTCTCTCTGTTTTACTTCTGTATGGCTTGTTGCACTGCTGAAGCATCTGAGCAGCCTCCAGCTATGCACTACACAACATGACAAACATCAGATTGTCACATGCTGTGCCTTGTTCTCATCGTGGGGAAGATGTGTGGGTAGTGGGAAATGAGAGAAAGGGGATTTCAGTTAACGTGCTTTAGTGCCTGGTAGAGTAGGCAGGAAAATGCAGTGTCTGTTCCTGATTAATCCTGGTGCTTAATGGGAAAGGTTTTGCTGTGGCCTTACACCAAGGAAATCCATCTCTCCTTCACTGTGTCTGAAGGGTGTCAGGGAGATAGATGGTTAACAGATGCTCTTCTGTGAGACTTTGGTTTTTTTACGTATCGTCCTGGTTTTGTCTGGGACAGAGTTAATCTTCTTCCTAGTGGTGGAGTGCCGTGTTTTGGATTTAGTGGTAACACACTGATAACACAGTGATGATTTACTTGTGGCTCAGGATCTCTTGTGCACATGCACAAGAAGCTGGGAGGGAACATGTCCAGGAGAGCCGACCCAAACTATCCTAAAGGATATTCCCTATCATAGAACATTCTGCCCAGTGTATAACCTGGGGGGGAGTTGTCTCGGGGGGGGCAGACGTTGGTCAGCAGGGAGCAATTGCCTTGTGCATCACTTGTCTTTTCTTGGGTTTTATTTCTCTCTCTCTTTCTGCTCTATTCATTTTCATTGCAATTATTTTATTGTTATTACATTTTAGTTTAGTTATTCACTTGTTCTTAACTCTCAAGTTTTATCCTTTTTTTTTTTTTTTTTAATTCTTTTTGCCATCTTGATGGGGCAGGGGGCAAGGGGAGGAGTGAATGAGCATCTGTGTAGCACTTAGTTGCTAGCTGGGGTTAAACCACGACAGGTATTTAGTGCCTTGGTGTTAGAGATGAGAGCTTAGGTCTGTAATTTGATGTTTTTTAATCCTGCCATCTGATAGAGTAGAAGGCAGTTCTCATGTGGTGTTGACTGCTCGCTTTCAGCAGAGTTTGCGTTACTCTTTATTAATGTGATTCAAGTGTTGAGGGCTTTGCCCTGGGTTGAAGGATTGTCACCCAGTATGCTTTGCCCAGGGAGTGACAAAGGCATGAACAACATTTGTATTCTAACCACAGCTTTCCTCTGAACAGTTTTCAGGGGATTCAGGTGCAGGAAGATGTACTTAAAACTGGTGGCTGAACTAAGAGCTCAGGCACAGCGGCTACAGGAGGAGGCAGAGAGAGAAAGAAGCTGGCAGCTGGCAATGGAAGCAGAGGCACAGAGTGAGTTTCTCCTACTCCCACTGTCCCCATTCGTGACCACTTGTGTGATGGATCACCCTGAAGTGCTGCAAGTTCCAGATGATGGTGGCCTGCCCTCAGCTCTCCAGGAGCTATGGGCTCCATCAGTGTAGTGAGAAGGGAGGTGAAAGCATGGATTGCTCTGTGGGGAGCAGAAGCAGGGCAGTGAAGGTTACTTGCCTGGTTGCGGTGGGAAGAGTGCCAAGCTATGTCTTTCCCACATACTCTGCACAGCAGAACCTGTGCCTATATTGGGCATGTGGGGGATGGATCTCATGGATAATAAATTTCAACAGCTTCTTTATTCCTATTGCAGAAAGGGTTTCCTTTCCAGTCCCAAAGCCACGAAAGAAGTACCCTCAGCCTTATCCCCATCATCCTGACAAGCCACCACAGCCACCAGTGCCACGGCCACGCAGCAAACTAACAGAGGTAGCAATATTGGCTCTGCCTGGGGACCCTTAGCTAGCTGTGCTGATTCCCTGCTCCTTTGAACTTCTGCAAGCACATGTATTTCTGTATGTGGTCCCAGGAAAAAGTTGTCATTCTTCATATGAGAAGTGAGAGTCCATTCTTACTGTAGCTAGTTAAAAAGCATGGTCATGAACTCTGAGGAACTGAAAGCCATGACTAATAGTTTGTGACTGATCTTATCTTAAGGGACATAGGAATGGGATCACTACCAAAGTTATTCCCTGCCTTTGACCTTGCTTTCATGCGCTCTTTCCACCTCTCCTCACTTTCAGTCCACTCCTTTTGATAACTTCTTGGACCCTACTGCACCTCGCATTGTTCTGGGGACAGAGGAACAGAACAGAGAAGAAGCCGAAATGAGGAAACTCAAGAGAGGAGCAACTCTCCGCTGGTTCAGAGAGACACAGGCTGAGAAGGTCATGCAGGATGATGGGGCCTTTCCAGGCTGGTTGCATGGAATGATCAGCCGGAGGTAAGTATGCTGGACACAGTGGCCTCAGGTTTGGCTGTGGCAGGGAGGCAGAAGATTTTTGGATTTTCCAGGATTTTAACCTTTCACTTTTAGGCCATAAGCTCCAAACCCTTAGTGGGAAGCTTGGAGCTTTGTGTCACAGGATGCAAATTCTGAAATTTTACATGGGTCCAGGGATAGACTGTGGAAAGTTACAGGAATCAAGCCCACTGAGAGTCCCTAAATACAGATCCTGTGCAGGAAAGGGAGACTTGGAAAGTACTTAGAGAGGAATTACTCACATGGATTTACCCTGTTGTAGACCATTTGCAGAACCATGATAGGGAATGAAGATGGACTTTTGGTCTGACTCATTATGACTGTTGTCATATCTCTCAGTTTAGATCGGGAGGAGACCTCAGTTTACAACAGGAGAATACAGAATTCAGTGTACATTTATTTTAAAGAGTAGCAATCACTACCCTATAGCAAAATTCCCCCAAAGCCCAAAGCTACTTGAAAGGGAAGGATTTTTGTCAAAACCTATGCCCGTGTAAAAGAGATTGCAGTGGAGGTAGAATTTACATCCCTTTAGGCTAGGAGAGACATCCACAAAGCCCTGCATTCTTACGGAATTATTTCAGAGTTTGTGAACTCTCAAGGCTTTTTTGGGGAAAACTTATTTAAATGTTTGAAATTTTGCTACTGGATATGCCTCACACTTCAGTCTCTTGACTGAGCCAAGCACTACTTTCCAAGGAGTGTGATAATCAAGAGAAATGCTGCTTATGCCAGTGATCAGACAGGAACAAGACAGTGTTTACCTGCTCAGCAGATCAGAATTTCTGGCTATAGCTTCCCCTGTGTGCAAATTAAGATATGGTGCTGCATGCTTGCTAACTGCCAGCGTCCCTTGTTTGGTGAGACTTGTATGTGAGCACTGCTTCCAAGCATGGCTGACATTTGAACACCCTTATCATCATGTTCCAGTTTGTAACTTTTTTCTGTTAAATCTGCAAGTCTTCTTCAGTCTTATTAGATGACACATTCCAAGCTTGTCAGTGTGAACATTACTCAGAAACATTATACAGCATGTTAGCTTAGTAAAGGACACTATAGTAGCTGACAGTTCTGTGGTAGCTGCTTGTGCTTTTTTTTATGGTTTGTTTGTTTTGTTTCTTTTTATGGTTGGGTTTTGTTGGTTTTTTTTTAGATAATTAACAAAGTCCCCACCTGCATCCAAGAATGGAAAGACAGAACTGCCTGAATTCGAACATAGCCTAGCATGAGCACTTCACAGTGAAGGACATAGCAGACCCCTTCCTCAAAGACACTGAAAATTAGATACTTTTGAAGTAGTGCTTCCTGTTGCTGGATTTAAGTCTCCATACATCAGCATAAGCTCAGCCTCACCTAAGAGAGCAGCCAGAGCAAGGCCAAACTGCACTGCTGATTTGCAGTCACCTTTTAGCCTGGAGCAGGGCACATGACAAGCACAAAGCAGTGCTTTGTCTGTTGGACAGAGAGGGGAAGACTTTTTCCAGTGAGAATTTTAGAGAGCCAGACTGTTGTAAGCCAAGCTGGTGTTTTTCCAAGGCACTGGGCTTACCTGGAGATGTGCACCAGTACCTCACAACATCCTATCCTGGATCTCAGGATGTTGTCAGCTCTGGAGCAGAGGAAGGGCATGTATGTACAGCCTCCTCTCAGTGATGCTTTGCAAAGTGTTCTGTGCTGGAAGGTGGCTGTTGATATTGTACTAGTTAGACTGCTGGAGCAGGTTTGGAGCCACTCAGCTTGGAGAGGCTTTGGCTGAGAATGTTGTGCCTCCTCAGCCTGCTTGTGCCTGGTTGCAACTGCAAGACTGAGTCTGGAAACCTCTAGCTAGGAGCAGATGGACACATGCTGGCCTCCCTGTGAACTGGAGCATGTGAGGTAAGATAGGAATCCTAGCACAGAGACAGCTGCTCACTGTCTACTAAAAATTTTCTTTCCTGTTTCTAGGGAAGCGGAAAACTTATTGACTGACAAGCCTTTAGGTTGCTTCCTTGTTCGGATCAGCCAGAGCCGACCAGGCTATACCTTGACATATAGGTAAGGTAATCAACCTTGCAGAAAAAGCTGAGGGGAGACCGTCTCTCTACAATTGCCTGAAACGAGGCAATTGTTGTAGTGAGATAGGGGTTGGTCTCTTCTCACAAGTAATAAGCAATTAGACAAAAGGAGATCGCCTCAAGTTGTGCACAGGGAGGTTTTGTTTGGACATTGGGAAAAACTAATTCCCTGAAAGGGTTGTTAAGCTTGGAACAAGCTGCCCAGGGGGGTGGTGGAGTCACCATCCCTGGAGTGGTGTGTAGGTAGGTGTGTAGATGTGGTGCCGGGGGATGTGGTTTAGTGGTGACTTGGTAGTGATGGGTTAACAGCGGGACTCAATGATCTTAAAGGTCTTTTTCAACCACAATGGTTCTGTGATTCTGTGAAACTAAGCTATGCATGGCTGGAGGAGCTAACCTGCTCCAGAGGAATCCAGTAAGGATGATGCTCTGCCTCTCCTGTTGTGGGTGACTCAGTTGGAGTAGCAGACAGGACACTTCAGAATCTGTCTCTTACAGGTCCTGATTAGGCTGTGCTATATGACTGAGAGTACAAACCAGGCTGAAGAAGCATGGACTGAAGCAGAGGAAATGAGTCTAGAGAAGAGCCTGAGGAGGGGCAATCAGAGTGCTACAAGGGCATGGTCTTTGTACAGCCTCAAGCAAGGGGCAGGACTGAGTTTTAATGTGGACAATAGGCATGGCAGTCAGTACAGTCTGCTGATGTTTGGATCCAGCTGCCAATGTTCTCCTGTCCCTGATTTTGGGGAAGTTGCTGCTCTTCCAGCACCTGCTAACACAGTGTGTGACACTCCAGAATAGTGCATCTCTTGCATCTTTGCAATATCTGTTACTGTGGCTCCTGATCACCCCTGTCCTCCTGAGACAACAAGCACAGAAAGGAATGACTGTGTCATGGAGAGACACTGTGGCCCCGTGCTATGACTATCTGTCTTTGATCTTGGCAGGAGCAGAGACCGCTGCAGACACTACATGATCCAGATGCAACCCAACACACGCTATGTCATCCTGGGGGAAGACCGGGCTCACGCCTCGCTCACCGAGCTGGTTCGGTACCACCAGAGCATGGGCATCAAGCCCTTCATGGAGATACTGACTGTTCCCTGTGGGCAGGTGAATGACGAGGATCTGCAGCCAGGAAAGTGGATGAGGCATGGACTGTGCCCAGAGTAGGCAGAGTTGCTACAGCAGCATCTCTTTTGTCTTGTTTGGGGTTTCCCATTCTGGACAAGCAGCTTGGCCGCTTCTGCATTCACTGGGAAATGCTACCACCTGGGCACTGGGGAGTCCTGGGGTGGGAGGGAGGCCCTAGTGGGTGGATGACAGCCCCCTTTCCCCAGATGTCAGCAAAGGGCCCAGCTGCATGTTTCTCTGTGTTGTGCTGTTTGGGGTGTGTGGCAGGTCTGCAAGCCAAGCGCTGAACCCACTCTTCCCTCCCTCAGAAAAGCAGTGAGAGTTTGGATTGCAAAAATCTGGAAAGCCTCTCACTGGGTCCACCAGCAGCTGGGGGGAAGACACCTCCAGAAAAGCAGCCATGCTGCTCCACGGCTTCCACCAGCAAGCCAGTTCTGCAGTCAAGAGCAGACACATTTCTCAAACTGAAGGGTTTAAGTAACAGCAAAAACAGAAAAACAACAGAGCCTGGACAAGAGTGGGACAAGGACAGGCTCAGGCAAGAAAACAGGTGAGCAGCAGGTGAGCTGGGGCATATCATTTGCCAAGCCTTGCCACCCACAGCTGCTCTGAGACATGTGGAGCTTCCCTACCCAGGGGCAGGAGGGAGGAGGCTTCCACAAGCAGTGCTTGGTTTCCTAGGTCCTGCATCGTAGGGCTTTTTGATGATCTTGGGGCAGGGCTGTGCTCATTGGAAGTGCTGAGCTGTGGGAGACCCAGGGATAGGATTGCTGAGTTGCCCAAAGAAATGTCCACAACAGAAGGGGCTGTGATGTGGTCAGTGTCCCAATCACTGCTCTCCTAATGCTGTATCTCTGATTCTCACTGTAGTTCTCTTCCAGTCCCTCGAATGAAGGGGTGCTGTCAAACAATCACTGTTGATGATGTGGAGCCCCAGTGACACGGTAAGAGGAGATGGCATGCAGAAGGGTAGTCAGAAATTGTAGGGAAATGGAGGGACACAGGACCTCTTCCATTCCTCTTCCACCTGGGGCATCTCTTGGCCACCCAGCTACCTAGAAATAGAGCAGAAAAAAAGAGAGTAGATCAGAACTGCAAGAAGACCAGAAAAAATGGGAAAAAATTAGCACAAAGTTGGGTTCTTAGCACCTGTGGTGCACAGTGTGCTTGCAGTACAATGACAAGCCTGCTGGAGGGAGCTCACAGTTTGTTAGAAGACTGGGGCTGGAGGGGTGAGTACTATCAGAAAGTGTTTCTGCATACTGCAGTGGCTTAACGTTGTGCAGAGACACATGTATCAGAAGTGGGTGCCAGGCAGAGAGCTCTGATGGGTAGCAGAGGCAATGAGCCCAAGGCAAGGCTCAGAACAGAAGAAAAACAGCAATCTGCAATGGATTGAAACAAAGCTGAAAATACTGGTTGCTGAGGCTGTAATACACTGGGTGGGTAATAGTTGTATGTGGAGTGGAATGTAAGAGTCTTCTGACAGATCTGGCTATGTCCAATGTGTTAATTGTCAGAAGCATCTAGTGGATAAGCAGATCTAGATTTGTGTTAGCTGGGAGTGGAGAGGAATAAGAAGATTGGTATTGACAAGTTCCCTGTGTGGTTCTGCTCCCAGGAATTAATGTTTGAGCAAAGTATTTTATCTGGGCCTGTCATATCTTCCTTTCTATGGCTGAGGAAATCCTCTCCCTAAAGTGTTTGACTCAACTGCTTTATTTCTGTACCTGTGTGTTGACGTGCCCAGGGGATGCTTCTTGTGTCTGAGGTTGGGTAGGAGAAAGACAGCATGTGGGATCAGCACAGACAACTGCAGACATGTGGTACTGGGATTGCTGAACACTGACCTTATTTTATGTCCTCCACTGAGTTGTGTTTCTGACTTTCTTGCAGGTCAAAGTGGCTCTGCCCTATCCTTTTCCAGTGCTGCTGAGCTTTGGCTAACTAGATGAACATATCCAGATGTACAACAGACCAAAAGACTTTTAACTTTTTTTTCTTTTTCTTGTTTTTGTTGCGCTCATGTGGCCCTGTGCCTTTAACAGGGCTGCTTCAGAAGTTAACTTCCATCAACACTCAGACAATCTTAGTGTCTGAGGCTGAAGTACCTGAACCAGTCTCAATCTAGCAGAGGGAAGAGAATGGTAACAGCCACACTCTGCAGAGTCCCACAGTGGCTCACAGGTTTCATGTCAATACTTCAGTGTGCCTGGAGACCCCTCACCTCACACTGTTAGTAGTCACAAAGTGGGTATCTCCCAACAACCTGTTCTTTTACAGTACCTATACTGATTTCTTATCCCTTCAAGTTGTCTGTCTCTGTTGGCCTGGACTTGGGAAGTAAGGAATTAAACTCTTATGTCCATTTTGTTGAGCACAGGAGCACTTGAACATACAGACATATAGCTGAGACAAGGGGAAAGAAGCTCTTCAGAGGAAATATCCTGCTCTTGTGTCAGTGCACCGGCACACCAATCCCCAGTCCTTACACAGAACTCCAGTCAGGGAATCACTGGTGAAATTGTCTTGTTCATCCTCGTTAGTATCACTGCTAGGCCAGGCTGGACAACATGCTACCTTACACTGAGAGTGCGGGGATTGCAACATACAGAACCATACTATTTGTTATGTATTTTCCACCTTTTGAATATAAATCTGGTTTCATTTAAATTATTTGAAAGTTGGGATTCAGTGTTTTTTTTGTTTCTGTAACCTGCAGCCAGCTCAGCAAATGGGAGAGACCAGCTAGCACCTCTGAGGGTAGACAAGGGATCGTGCAAAGTGTCTCAGTGGAGAAGCTGAAGGCTCGGGACAGTAATCCTATGTAACTCTGCTCTACCCCCACACCAACCCCATCTCCCCATCCAGGGGAGAGAGCGGGTGAGACCTCCCCTTGGCAGCCTGTGCTGAGCTCTGTCTGGCTCAGTGCTTCCCTGGTAGGTCCCTCTGCACCATAGGACAGCCACGCTGCCCTCTGATTCACCCCTCCCTTGGTGGCACAAGCACTGCTGAGTCCAGGTTGCTCCCCATTGTAGTGCAGGATGCTTGTGGCAGTGTCATGGTGCTGCCTTTAGCTGTGGGGCTATTTCTCTTCCCTCCCTTGTTCTCTCTGGAGCACTATCTGCTCTGGTTTGCAAGGGACCAGACAGGGAAGCAGTGTCTGTTTCAGCCTAATATCCTGGCTCTCCCCAGCACTACTTGCAGCATTAACACACCTTTTCTCTTCCTGGGTTTTGGCAGCTGCTTTAAGACTGTTCAGGACAGAACCAGTCCAGGCAGTCAGAAGCTGCTGTTTGCAGAGTCTTCCTGGATAAGCCCAGGGGTGTTTTGCTAGGCAGCTTTGGCCTCTGTGCCAATGCTCTCCTTGGCTTCCTCCACCACTGGGCAGCTGGAGAGCCTGCCTTCTGGGTAGCATGTAGAACCACTTCAAGGCCAAAACATTTCTAAGAATTCACTAATGCATGTAACTGAGACATGTGTGAGAAATGCATTTCAGTAATGGAACTGTTCTGTAATTTTCCTAGTTTCTGTGCCACAGAACGTGGTGTAAGTCCAGGGCTATGGTCCAGCTACAAGACACTGTTCCCACCTGTAGCCTGGCAGGGGTAATACTGAACCAAGAAGGGTGGGGAAGAGCTTTCCCTTAACAACTGCCTCCAGTATCTCCTAGGTGTAGCTGCAGGAACACCTCACATGTGACACTGCAGGGAGCAACATAGGGGCAGGTCAGGACATTTATCCAGTGGGTGTTCATGGCACATCTGGCAAGCTTCTCAAAATCAGAGCAAATTGATCACAGATTTCCTTTGCTCATGATTCCCAGGGTGGGCAGTCCGGAGCCTGGCACAAACCTTGGCAGCACACTTGGGCTGGCAGGTCTGTTTTTTTATGTGTCTGCTACTTCTGCTTCTCCTGTGACATGACAAAAGGAAACTAACAGTATAGAAGGGTCAGAAGCTGCTAGGCTGAGGAGGTTATGCAGCACTGGAAGCATTGGCATAATTACTTCAGGGCTTTGGTTTCCAGGAGCATTAGCAAGCATGCTCTGCCTACCTGTGAGGCTGAAGTAGCAGTAGTGCTGGGACAAGCTTCTGGAGAGCAGTCTGTCTGGTGCCAGGCCATCATGAGGAGAAATGTGTGCCAGTAACGGGGAGAAACTGAGGGAAGAGCTGGGAATACAACAGGCTGCTGAAAAATAAAATGCAGATTTTATGTCTCTAGTGTGGTCTTTGCCTGCATGTTTCCAGCTCGTGGCCACATGTCAGGCACTGGATCTTCAGCTCTTTGTCAGAGCATGACTTATGTTAAGGATTTCTTTCATCTTCTCCACTGAAGAGGAGCAGCTATATATATATATGAGCAGCCCTACCTCATTTTCTATGGCAGCAGCTTGCATTGTGTCACTCAGAAAGCTATGTCTTAGAAAAAGTAAAGAACAAACTGTGTAAACCAAAGTGAGAAGGCCATTCATGTTATATCATGTTGTAGTTCATCTGGCATGTGATGAGATGAACAGGATATACTCACATTAATGGCAAATACCAGGCTGTATTGGGCTGTGTAAGCAGGGGCAGCACCCAGAAGAAGGCCTGGCAGATCCCCTAACATACACATTTCGTGTTCCGTGGGACTTCAGGTGAGCTCAGAGAGGCAGAACAGGAAGAGAAGCCCTACTGTGGGAAGCTGGGCAGAGCCAGTGCTCAGGAAGGTAAGAAGATTGCAAGAAGGATCCACAATCCTAGGAGTGAGAACTGGAAGTGCTAGAGGGAGCTCTCAGCTTGGAAGCCTGAGAGACAATTTATTTCATAATCTGTGCCATCTTAGTTGTACCCCCCAGTTGTACCCCCCAACTCCATCCATACAACTGGTGCTTCAGTGTATCCTTTGAAGACCTTCTCTAAACTGCATCCCTGTTTTTACACAAGATTTTTGTGTCCCTTTCTTAACTCCCTCCATACTTTACATCTGAATGATCACAGCTACAGTCATTGAGTAGACTTGAAGTTTAGGAATGCAAACCTGTGACCGAGGACCAGTATTGCTCTTAATCTCTTGTCATAAAACTGGCAGCCCTCATGTTGTTTGCTTTCTTCCTGGGCAATGCTATGGAGTATGTTGACGTGTTTCCTTCCCCAAATGTTTTCTAAAGACCTATTTGGCCCTCAGCCTGTACAAGACTCTCCACACTGCTCTCAGCCTCACTCCAGCCTGTGTCAAGTAACTGTGGAGTATTGCAACAACATTTCTGAGATACAGCCCTTTCCATCTTCTGGTTAACTTTGTTGTCCACAACAAATACTTTCACAGTGTGCCATTGCTTTGCTGCAACATTTTGGACAGGCTACTCGACCAGGGCTTTACTCCTGCTGCATCACAAGTACATAGAAACTACTGTCTGAGGTGAAGGGGTCAAACCAGCATGGGATCCTGGCTATGAAGGTGCTCAGTGTGGTACGGTTAGAGCAAATTGAAGAGCAGTGTAGTCATAAAGCCATGCTTCTTCTGCTACATGTTTTGAGCAGCATTCAGTTGAATCTTATTATTGCTAAAGTATCCTCCTGACTAGCATCACTTGATGGATGACTCTTTCATAAAAACATCTCATTGCATTTTGATCCATTCTAGATTATTTTGCCTCCATAGCAATCCTAGGCTATTAATCCCTTAGATTTATAAAATATAGTTAAGAAGTATTTAAATTTGCTTTCTTTTTTTCTTATTTTCCTTTTTGTTTTTATCCCATTACACATTATTTAATCATTATTCCCTTGTTTCCATATTATAAAACAACACAAATAATTGTTTCCAAACATCTTGCTCCCTGCACATCATTTTATATCCCTAAGTTTCTCTCCCTTGGGATTTGATTCTCGTTTTTCCCTTTTCTGCCTTTTCTTAGTTCCACTGTATCTTCTCTGAGAGGGAAGGGAGAAAACATAGAGCTGACGTCCAGGCTTCAGCTGACTTCCTTAAGCAGAGGCAATTGATCTGAACTCTTTCTTCATTCAGGTAGAACATGTCCTTCGAAATTATATCTACCAACAGTGACTGCCATTTTGTTACTCAGCCATTCATTGTGAGGCCTTTCTTGGACTCTGCAGTGAGTGCACAGTTTCACTGCAGTGCATAACGCAGACTCATCAGCAAACTCTGCCCCACCACTGTTCACACCCTTTCCCAGACTGTTCATGAATGCAGCAAACATCACAAGCCCTAGCACAGGTCCTGGTGAGAGAGCACTGGTGCATTAAACACTGACCAGTTTCCATTCAGTACCTTCTGCCTTATTACTAACCATGGAAATAAACATATGGAGAAGAGCAATTAAAGGCATTTGGTGTGGGACCTTGCTGAAAGTGTTTTGGTCACTGAAATCTATCCACAGGATGAAAGAGGATTCCTCACAAAGGAGTGAGACATTACTTCCTTCTGCTAGAGTGGAGTTGTTTCTTCCCTTTAATAAAATTTTTCTTCATGTCTGCAGATGGTATTCCTAATTCCCTGTGCGGAACTCAGATTCATAACTCATACGTCCCCAGATTTATCCAAAGATCTTAAAACAAAGGCCTGACTCTGGCATATCATTTGCCTCCTGTCATTCCCCTGGTTTCAGGCTGAATTAAGTAACAGGTTGCATGTTTCCTAGCAGCTGAGAAATCTGTGCTGGGGTCCCTCCAGAGCTCTTGTATAAATGCCACCTATGTAATTTACTGTTTGCACTATAAATTTGTTTTAAAACATACCCTGCTGACACTTCCACTTAAAGCAAGTTGTTTTATTCATCCCTGCAAAAGGAGGTTGCAGCCTGGGAATATCCTTTCATTCCTTGCTGTTGTGGAACTCATTGTGCTTTTCTTCTGGGCCTCTATCTTCTCTGAATACTGTCCCACCTCCATTATATGTTTATTCTACAACAAGTTTCCAGCGTGAAAAATGTTTTGTTGTTTTTGTTGTTCTAGTGTGGTTTGATGGGTCTTTCTTCAGTGTTTCAGATTATCACTCTAATGGACTTTCATTTCCATTTAATTTGTTGTGGTTTATCTCCTTCAGAGAATTGCAGGAGGTTTTGAAATATGACAAGGAGCATGCCATCTTTTCAAATATGTCTCACATATGTTTATTTGGTTCTTCAGAACTGTAGTTCTCTGGAAACTGACTAGAAAATTGCATTTTATTAGCCACATTTCTACCTCTCGCAGCCAACTTTACATGGGAGGTTACACACCACTTAAGATTTCAGTAGTTGTAGCTTGGGCTCCTTTAGAGCTGCTTTGGAGGAGGTTGAAATATGAAGCATCCAAAGAAGGTATATTATTCAAGCTCAAAGCAGCACCACAGACCCAAGGCCAGCAGCAGAGTTATGGCCAGTCCTTATCCCCTTCTACAGTACAGCCACATTTGAATGAGGCTCTGGGTAGTTACTGACCCTGCTGTCAGTGTTTTGGGGTGCTACTTCCTACAGGGACTCATTCACAGCAGGATTCCTGGAGGAAGCACAGCCCTTCTGAGGCTCAGTACCTGCTCTGGACAGGGAAGTCAAGATGGAGAGTTTTCATCTAGTATGTGCTTCAATCTCACAGTGTCTGGGGTCAGATCCTGACAGATAACATTCAGGGGAAGCCCTGACACACCACAGATTTTGTTCCCAAAGCTGTGCTTGGCTTCCAGTCAAGCAAAAATGTTTGGCACATTAAGATGTTGGAAAATTAGGAAGAAAAACCACTTCACAGTGTCAGGAGACCTGGGAGAGTGTTTTGAAGCATTCCTCCTCCTGCTTTTGTGCCTTGAAGGTATCTGCCAGGAACTGAACTCTGGTGTGGCTACTATAAGGGGCATAAGCACAGCTCCTGAGTCTCTGCCAAAGGCGTCATCTCACCCAATATTGTCTGTGCTGAAATGTCAGTAACCACACAGCAAGGTCCTGGTGAGCTGAGGCTACTCCAGCCTCACCCACTGTGCCTCTTCACAGCCCAAGGACAGCATGGTGGCTCCCCTGGAGAAAATGAGGCCTTGAGACCATGCAGATCCCAGTTAGCATTAGGCAGTTATCACTCTATTTTAAGGCTGTAAGGGATAATATGTATTTGTATGCTTACAAGTTTGCTGTCACCCCAGATCGGGACTGGTGGGGAGCCGATTGCAATCCCAATGTGTTAGGCAATGGAAAGTATTTGCCAGCACAAGGACACAGAAATGCTTCTGCAGAAGCCAGCTGGGATCCAGCGTGGTCACCCCTGGTCCACAGCTACTAGCTACCTGCAGAGCTGTTTTTATGTGCCCACTGTGCTTCCTGTGAGGGGGAGTTGGTGCTTCTTCAGGTACAAGCTAGCTCTGCACCATGTCACTCACATTTTGACTAGGAGTTTGAGGCACCATGTGGCACCTGAACAGAGCTGTGAATACACAGTCCTCAGTGGTTTAAGATGGAATTACACAGGTACTTGTTTCAGCTCTTGTGAAAGAGCAGCTGAGCTTTTTTCTAGCCCAGAAAGCAAACTATGAAGATGATTACTGTGATTTGGCCATGGATGAAGCCACCTCTGTTTTCACATCCACAGCATGGTTAATTTACAAACTGTCCTCAAACAAGGGAGAGTTGGCATTTTGGAGGGGACTTTGTATTTGAGCTAGTGCTACAAAACATGACCCTGCCCACAGATGACAACATTCAGTAATATTTTCCTTCAGCTTTCAATTGCAGTTCTATTCTGGTTTCACCCAAATGGAGGTGCTTCTGTTCTGGTTCTCAGTAACTAAATGCAAGACTTCCAGCTCTAGTCCCACTTCTCCATAATGAAATTTTTCATTCTTCTGAAACATGTATCAAGGAAAGAAGAAGGCAATCTTCTCTGGAAGTCTCTGATTTCTCTGAAGAAGTCTCACAGGACATGGGGAGTGGCACATTTGTGCCAAGGGTTCCAAGAAGAGGGGCCATTTTTTTCTCAAGACCGGTGCAACCTGTCTAACACAGGCATGCTCTAGCTCTGCAGCTCTTGCGACCTGCTGCAATACAGGCTGTTTCTCTGGTTCTGGAGGGGAAGGAAACTTGGCTGCTTTTCAGCCAGTTGGCTAACGGCTGGGACTAGGGACGGCAGTGCTAGCACGGCATCAAAGGCTTAATGAATTCCAAAATCATGTGCTCCACGTGACAACACTAATGCTGCCCTTCAGCAGATCATTTGGGATTCAGTTAAAAACACATTTGTCTGACAAGTTCCCAGAGATTGTTACTGCTCTTTTGATCATGTTATCCCCTCGTGGTTCTGCTGCAGCAAGACCGAGAGGCCGGGGCTGGGTCTCTGCTGGGTTGAATGCTCAATGGACCCTTCAGCTGTCCACAGGCATTATCCTGGTACTGGGCAGCAGAGCAGTACTGCAAAGGCTGCCCTGCCCTGCTGACCCATGGCTCACAGGGGACACAGGAGGCCAGGGCTGGGGTTTCTTTGTCATTTTGCTGGGGCTTGCTAACATATTTTTTTCTCAGACAGATTTTTGTCCTCTGTGGTGGATACAACTTGAGAAAGAGGCCAGTCTCCAGTTTTATGATAAATGTCTTAAGTTTCTCTGCAGTGTGTGTGGGAGACTTTGCTGTTGTCCAGGTTTTGTACTTAACACGTGCTGCAGGCTACACACTCTGGCCAAACTCAGTGTGATGTGTTTTACAGAGGTTTTCTACTTACTCTTCTCATACATATACATATACACTCACATATAAGTAAATATAGTCATGTAGTTCTGTGTTCTAAGTTTCAGTGTTTAACTGAACTTAGTTAAACTTTGTTTAACTTTATCCTCCCACTGCGTTCATGCTGGTGTGCTATACTGTGTTTGAGAGCAATTAGGAGTTGAATGAGCCCTTCCCTGCCTCTCCCTAGTCCAAAACAGCCTAGTTGGTCTTCCTTTGCCTCTTTTTGTGAATGGTATTCCTTTCTGTAGTGATTGCTGCCAAAGGAGACAGTTGATCTAGTTGGACTTCAGGAGAGGAGAATCTCCTGTTTGAAGAGGGGTTTTCTTCAGCAGTTGGGGACTGCCTTTGGTATTGAATTTGTAGCATGAGCTTTGCCTTGGAAAATTCCTATCTCTGCCATCTTGGTAGAAACTGAAAGGTCTGAAGCATCTTGGAAGTAACAGATCAAATGCAAAGGGTCTTTACTGCTGTTGTCTTGGATGCATATAATGTTAATTAACAACATCCATCAGCTGGATATAGCACAGAGAAGCACTTCTGCAGGAAAAGTAAATACATTAGGACATTTAAGTCTCAGTTCTGTGATTGCCTGACTTAATGACACTTAATTTGTTATTGCTAAGTGTTTTGCTAACTCTTTTCCCCTCTAAGAAAATGGGATCTGATGTGTCAGACGAATAAAATGCTGGAAGACTGAGTGTGGGAGGAGGGAATTACCAGCATCTGATGGAACTAAAACTACTCTCTACATTCCTGTTGTAATTATACCTGCTAGAAAAGAGTCTCCACATAACAAGAAGGTCTGTTTAAATTGCCACCAGGAAAAGACTTGTCAATTCATGGTATATTAAGCCTGCAGAACACCACAGGATGACTTGTGGTCAGGTGGTCAGGACCTCAAATAGCCCAGGGGAAGGTTTTCATGAAGTCCTCACCACATTGTCCAAGGCCTCCTCCAAGGGCTCAGGACCCAATGTGTATCACAACTTTCCTAACAGCTGGTTAGACCACCTCCTTTTTCTGTCTTCTCAGGCTGACCATCTGATGCTTTGATGGTGCAGCAGCCTAGGCCAAGTGCCCTGGCTCACCTCTCTGCTCAGGGACAGTCTCCTGCATTGATGGCTCTGGGATGTTGGCATGTGCTGGCATCACTTGAGCAGCAGTGGGAACTGTTTGCTCCTATCTGCACTTTGCAGAGCCTGCCCTACTTCTGCTCCCCTGGGCAGCTGTGGCTGCTAGCTGATACCATCCAGGCATCTCTCTTTCCTGGGAGCACATTGCAACAGCACCTGTGCAGACCTGCAGTCTTGTTTGGAGCTTTTACACCTTACTGGCAGGTCAGGGCAGATAGACACTGGTGTCATGTGGGGCAGTGGGTTTTCTCATGCTGCTCCTGATTCCCTCTGTCTTGCATTCCTGCCTGGGACTTACCACAGTATTTTGCAGCGTGCACTGAGCCCCAACCCACACCATGACCACAGGAGCTCCTGTTGCCCTCATGGAGATATCATCCCTCTGGCAGTGACAAAGGATCCCAGAAAAGCATGGTGGCTTCTGTTAGCATTTGAAGCAAGGGATGCCTGTTCTGGAGCACGTCGGCAGCAAAACTGATGCTAAAAAAAGCCATGAGAGGTTACAAAGAGTTTCAGGTAAGAAAGTGCTGGGAGAATACTGTTCAGAAAGCTGCAAGGGGTCAAATCCCCAGCTTCTATATGAACATCCTGGGAGTGCTCCTGCTGCATTTTGCTGGCAACATCAGATTCCTCAGGCATCACATGCACCAGTCAACGTGACTTGAGATCCAGGCACAACTGGGTCAGAGACCTGCAAAGACCAACTTGGTTGATAATACTGGTTTGGTGAGCTAAGGAGGATGTAGGAGGATTTGTTAGGAAGTCCCCTGATTTTGTGGGAGGCAGAAGTAATGTCTTCAAAATCACAGTGGGATATGTGTCCCTAGACTGAGTTGTGTACCTCTGGAACACCCCAAAAGTCTTGTGCTCTGGGAGTGCTTCCTGCAGCTCAGGGTGAGCTCTGCTGAATAACATCCTTTCTACCTTGCGCTGCTGCCAGCCAAAAGGCACAGATTAGAGTAGTGAAGGAACCTGGTGCATGTGATATCAAGGTTCTGCCAAGAACCTGGGAAACAAAATTATTTTGCCAAAGCACCTTGTTCAGGCAATGCTTCCCTTGTATGCCACTGCTAAATGCAGGACTTAAGCCCACAAAAATCAGGAGGAGGGCAGACAGGAAGGGGCAGAACTAGCTTGGGAAAAAAAACCAGCAATTTACTAATAGATGTTGTGATGAATTGAGACATCTTCACCTCCTCTTCCCGGTATCATCAGCGTCATCACCATCGCATGGCTGTGAGTAGGAGTGATAGCTGGCTCACACATGTCCCTGCTGCCTTGCACCCCCTGTCCTGCTCCAGCTGTCTTCCAAATTCCCGGTGATGAGCCCCTCTGCCCTCTTTCAGAAAAGAGCTATTCAGAGGTTGTGCTGGGACCTTTCCAGGGCTGCCATCTTTCCTAGCAGCAGCACGTCTATAGGCTTTCCCCTCTGCTCTTTGCCATCTCAGCTCATACTGTGCTGCTGATCACGTCCACCCCAACACCCTGCTGGCACAGTTATCTGTGGGTTTTATCGCCCAACAATGCATGCAATGTTATTGTGCTAAAAAGAAAACAAAGCCTAATCCATTTTAAATTAAAACAGTGCCCCAGTGTCATGCAATTGATGCAGACACGGTCTGACTGTGCAGTCCCACCGACTCCATGAGGGCTTCACCCCAGAGGTGCTGGTCTGGCTGCTTTGCTCCCAGCAGACATCATCATCAGCTTTCAGGCAGGGGAGATATTTTGCACAAGCAACTCTGGTCCAAAGCCTCTGTGCTCTCCCATGTCCTAAAGAACTTCATCACTTTGGATGAGGTGCAAAGCATTGCCATGTGCCAAAAATAAGCAGCAGACAGAAAACAGAGAAGACTGAAATGTCTGGGAACTTTCCATGGTGGTATAAGGCTGACACAGAGCCCTGGCCAGGTCTAAAATCTTGAATGGTCAGGTATAACACCTTGAATGGCCAGAAGAGGCGAGCAAGTGTACAGTGTTTATGAAGCAAGGGACTAGTTCTGTCAGCCCAAGACACCATTTTTTGGCTATAATGCTTGTGTTATAAGTGATCAGTTTCTGTGATGGCTCCTTGCATCTGCATTTATCACCCAGTAATACCACAGAGCCCACTCAGGAAGCAAGACTGGCCCTGAGGGTGCTGCCTAGTAGGAGAGCTTTCCCAGACCTTCTCTGGGGCAACCTGTTTTCAGCTGACATGTGTATGGACACTGGCTACAAGGCAGACCTGTGGTGCCCGCTCTGGGTTGCATGGTAAAAAAGTTTTGTGGTTGCAGTGAACAGGTTCACCTTCAGCTCCTCTTCATGCCTGATTCTGGCAAGATGAATAAAGTTTCATCCCATTGTGATGGGGAACATGCTATGCCCCTGCAGCTCCACTGAGCTGGGCAAAGCCACTTGGCTTGTTTGCACTATTGTGCAGTGGTCATGGTTGTGGGCTTCACCCAGCAACCATCATGTTGTAGTGAGCCTTGCCAGTGGGAGCTCTGGCTGCAAATGCCTTCTGGAATCCTCACCTTTCTGCTCTTCTGCTGCTTGCCACTGCATGCAGGAGAGCCTGGCCCCCGGGCACAGGCTGCAGGAGGTCAAGGTTAGCATATGCTGACAGGACTTGAGACCCCTTGTATTTTTATAAGCCTGCTTTGGGCAATTAAGACAGGTGGCCATCAGTAAAATCTCTTCTGTTTGTGTGCTGCATCTCTCTGCATGCAACCAGTGCTCTTCTGTGAAGTTGCAGCTTCAGTCCTGTGGCTGTACATCTGCAGCTGGCACAAAGACAGAGGGAGGATGACTGCTGGCAGGAGCGCCCTGTAGGGTGTGCTGGGCTGTGCTGGGCCGTGCTGGGCTGTGCTGGGATGTGTTAGGGCATTCTGCCTCAGGGAAGCTGCCTGGCATATGTTAGAGCCCCATGATTTCTGTGTGGCTTTCTGAATGCATTCTTGGCTCTCCTCCCTAGTGTCACAACACAGCAAACGTCATTTGTGAATCTGACTTCCTTTTCTTTGGACTATTTTGCCAGCTCATCTCCGAAGAGGATGATGATTAAGAACAGAGATCAAAGAATGGATCTCCCTTGCCCCTGTGGTACCCTGGCCTGCTACATGTTAGAGACCTCCTTTTTCAGTCTGTTCGCTTCTACAGAAACATCACCAGAGATGCTCAGGGCATCTGAGCTCCAGATCTCAGCTTTTGGACACATTTGACAGCTGAAGAGTTCCTTCCCCTTCTGGAATGACCTGTCAGGAGTTCTGTAGAGGTTGGCACTAGGTGTGGGTAATCTCTGTTTGGGAGGTTAATACAAGATCCTTCTGGTAAAATCCCAGCAGAGCTCAAAGTGAGGATTTACTGTGGGGCTTGAGTGGCCTGGATCTCTTTGAAAGCATGGCCTGTGAAAGCCAAGCATGAGAGCAAGGCAGGCTTAGGAAATGAAGGATTTTTTCCTGAAAATCCATGTGCTGGAAATGGATCCTATAAGCAGTATGGTAAGAATTCCTACCAAGATGCTGCAACAGAAAGAGCTGATGTTGTTCCAGCCAAGGATCTCAGAACAGCAAGAGGGAACAGGAAAGGGATTCTTCCTCCATGAGCAGTTTTGGTGAATCTGTGACTGATGTAAAGCATCCACATCTTTGAAATAACTTTGGTGGAAAACTGGAAATGGCACAGGAAAAAATTAGAAACTGCTCTAAGGCTGGGAAAGTGCCCTCCAGAATGAAGGTAAAGGGCTTCACTTGAATAGTTTATCAAGGTGGCTATTGAGAGATTCTTCGAGTAGGATATGGGAAAATTCACAAGGACTGTTCAGAATCCTGGACTAGCAGCACAGCATCACAAGAACCAGCAGCACAGTATTACAGTTAGACTAATGAAAACCAGATACAAAACTCATAATTTCAACATCCACTGGAAGAGATTCCTAAGGAAAATCCTATGTCCCTTTATGTTCTTGGAGCTCTGTTATTTGAAGGTTTCTGATCAAACCATGTGTTTTCCAGAGGTGAAGACTGAATCACACACAAGCTGCTGGGCTCAGTGCCAGGGCTAACTGGCTAAGGTGATGCACAGCCAGGCAGAACGGTCTAATGAGTCTTTTAGCAGCTCTAAGTCTATAGCTGCAAACTCCTCTGCTTGCTCTACCACGGGGGTATCCTACAGCACATCCCAGGTATTTTCTATTCTGTTTTAACTGCTCCAGGTCAACCAGTGACACAGGAATTCAGAGTGGTTATTTTTAACTTGCTGTCCCACAAGTTCCCTTCCTTTAGATATCTGACTTGTCTAATGGTACCGACAGAGGCTTCATTAGCCCATTTCCTTTTGTTGAGAAGCTCTTGGGGAAGAAAAAGTCATTATGCAGGCACTCCTGGTGCCAGTGGTCTCTCTGAGTAGCTCTAACAAGCACCAAATTTCTTCTAAGCCGTGAAACATGTTTGGTTACTAGGGGTATGGAGTTTGCAGTTCTGGGGAAATGTTTACCAGAAAACATTTCACAACTTTCTGTAAATTACAGACAAGATCCTCAACTCCACTCACTTCTTATTCATTGAGATGTTTCTCCTTCCTTAGTGCCAGTTCACACTGCAGCAAAAAAGGGGGGAGTAATTTGGTAGTTTCCTGTGACTATAACCCAACTCAGCATTTGCTAGATTGCTTGCAGCAGCCACTACTTGCTTGATTTAAACACCCAGAGAAACAGCTGGAGTTGGTGGTCATTAACATTCTTAGTTCTGGGGAAATCATTGCATGCAAGCTGGTTACAGAAACCTTACAATCTTATATTGAGTCATAACATTTTACTTACAGAAAGTAGAAGATTAAAAACTTTAACAATCATGACTTTAAATTTCAAAGACTGCAGTTAGAGAAATGAAAACCAGAAAATAGTTAATGAAGTCACCTGGATTGAGAAGCACAAGGACTTGGCTTGGAATAAAGACTGGTGTGGAATTTTTTGATCGCTCAGTACAAAAGCCGTCTGAAAGTTGTGTCCTGAATAATGTGTAAATATTTTAGGAGGTGACTCCAACCTTCAGTAGTTGCATAACTATGGTGAATGGCACAGAGAATGAACAAATAGTCTGCTGGCAGTAGTAAAAGAAGTGGATTGGCAAAAGATGCTGTGGGTTGGAGGTGAAGATGTGCATAGAAAACCTAAGAACTGTATCCAGTCAAGACCCTGCAGAGAAAAATAATTACTCCAAAAAAGGGTCTTCAGTAGTGTTCAGAGAAGTTGGGGGAACAACAGAGATGGCCCCTATGTAAAGATTAAATGTAAATATTAGTTGATAATCCACAACCAAACAAGTATCTGCCTCCATGTTGCTAGATACAGGAACAGAAGCAAAGGACCCAATAAAAAGCAACCCCATCCACAATAAAGCTTGTAGATTCACAAGGCTTGGAGTTCACAATCTCAGTGCTGGAAGAAGCAACAATGAGCTTGCAGGTCTGGTGTCCAGCTGGAGTTGATGCCACATAAGGCAATAACAGGTGTACCTCATTGCCAGTGGAGAAAAGTGATCTGGGTATCTTTAGAAGAAGGAAAGTTATAGAAGAAATAGGAAGAAGGACAAAGTGGAATGCATATTTGCTTAAATTCATTTTGTACCAAACTAATCTAATTTCTCTCTGAACAAAGGAAATATTCTTGGTGACTTCACCAGGTTTTAAATAAGTTAAAGTAATTTCAGGTGTGTGTATTAATTAAAGTGAAGAGGATAAGGACTGCAGATATTCAATAACATAAGGGAAAATAACAGGTCATCTCAAGATAAACTTATTTGTCTGCAAAGCAGACAAACTACTTGATTGTGTCCTTACTATGAGCAGTTTTACATGTAACAGGAGACATACTTTCAATATAGGTTTAATATATAGAGTGTATACATTCAGAAATTAAAACTTGAAGAGATGCAGAGGGTTAATGCAATCAGAAGAAGGGGCATTTATTTTCTGTTAAGCTAAACTAAGCTCTTTCAAACTAACCTTTCAAAACGCAGTTTGAGAAGGGATAGAGTTGATGCCTATAAATACATCAGGGAATAAATGCTACCAAAAGGGCAGCCTTCACATAGAAACAAATTTTAATGGAAAAATCAATGAAAATTCATAAACATTGATATTAAAACCTTATTATAAATAATAAGCCCAGGGAAGTACAGGGCAGGAGGAGAACCACTGCTTTCCACATACAGCTTAATCAAGTCCTGAGGGAGCCATGTACTTGCTTTTTAACAACATAGGATCAGACTCAGTGCTTAGGCAAGCGTTGTCAGTACTGATTTGCACGTCGCTATAGGTAAAATCTTGTGTTTGCATTAATTAAAAATATTGACTTATTAACTGCTTGAGAGAGATTGTGGCACAGCTCAGTGCTCTAGGAAGTGTTTGCCAACTCCAAATCTCCACATTTTTATCCTGCTGGGACAGCACTATAGCTGGTGTTTGCCAGCAGCTGCTGGGGAGGTTGCTTGCCTACCTGGAACAGACTGGCTGACACAGAGATCCAAAGGCTCCTATGTAGACCTTGCTTGAAGTCAGACTTTCTAGTTTCCAGAAGTTCTGATATTTTGAAACTCTTATTTGGAGGCAAATATCTTAAAATTAAAATAAAATTCAGTTTCTCATTACTTGAGATTGTTGGGTTTTGAGTTTTTTGTTGTTTTTGGTTGCTTGATTGTTTTGTTTGTTTGTTGTTGTTGATTTATTGTTGTTTATATTTTTTTTTGTTTGGTTTTATTCTATTTTTTTACCACTAGGTAACAATGGTTGTATAGATATTATATCATTGTATAAAGAAACACAAAAATGTATATTTTAAAACCATCCTTACTAAACCTGATTGAATTCATAGATCCAAAGCATCTGCCATGCCATGGGGTGCTGTGGTCCAAGATCTCCCAAGACAACTGACTCCTCTGGCTTCCTTCAGTTTGTTTACAGGGAAGAGCAGACCAGGACCTGGCCAGGTTGGGTCAAGAGCCCCGTAACACAGGTGCAGGGGATTCTCTGAAATTAGGAGCTATTATCCCAGAAAATCAAGGCAATAGTTATCACTCTCACCTCAAAATATTCCTTGCCATCCTACCATTGGGCACTGCAGGTCAGCTATTTGCTGGAGATAATCTATGCACTGTGGGGATGGAGGGTTTGGGTGGCCAGTGGCATCATCACAGTGAAAGTACAGCTATAGAGGTGAAAACCAGAACAAATGGCAGGAGGCATTTTGTGCAACTTCAACTTTGTAATTGCAAAACAGAGTCTAATATCACCTTGAAGGAGGTATTATTTAGCAATTCTAACCAAATATTGTCAATTAAATACTAACTGTAGGTGCTGATGTCTGGGATTCACCTCCATAAATGGCATATATCAGCCTAGCTTCCTTCGGAAGTCATGTAGGGAACTCCTAGATCATTAATAGGCACAACAACAGTGCTGAAAAACTAGTGCCCAATGATGTTCCATTAAAAGTAACAGGCAATAAGCCCCCAGAAGAGCTCAGGAATTCATTAGGACATCCCATGGAAAAGGACTACTGGTACAAATCTGAATTATGCCCAGAGTTCCAACAATCTTCTAAGATGTTCAAGCTTACCCTTGGCATGAGTTATTTTTCCTGGGAGTTACATCATTTTCCTGAGAATAAGTTATTTTACAAGCATTTAGAGGTCATTCCTCCCCACAGCACTGCAGCTAAAACAATACCTGTTAGTGTTTCCAGAAGTATATCCACTCAGCCCCATCCTTAGAATCATAGAATGGTTAGGGCTGGAAGGGGCCTCCAAAGCTCATCTAGTCCAGCCCCATTGCAGTGAGAAGGGATACCCTCAACTAGACCAGGCTGCTTAGAGCCTTGTCCAACCTCACCTTGAATATCTCCAGGGATGGTGCCTCAACCACCTCCCTTGGGAGCCTATTCCATTGATCCACCACCCTCAAGGTAAAGAACTTCTTGTGCTGCTGAGGACTGGAGAAGCTCCCTGAGACATTGGTGCCTTGTGTCTCAGGCTGGTTCTGTGCTGAGCTGAGCAGAGGTTTAGTGCCATGCATTTCATGCTGCTGATACACCAGTGGGACGGGATGTCATTCAGAGGGACCTAGACAGACTGGAGAGTTGGTCTCAGGGAAACCTCATGAGGTTCAACAAGAGCAAGTGCAGGGTCCTGCACCTGAGCCAGAACAATCCCTACTGTCAACAGAGGCCTGGGGAGGAGGTGATAGAGATCAGCCCTGCAGAAAAGGACTTGGAAGTGTGATAGACGAGAAGCTGGACATGAGCAGCCAGTGTGTGCTGGCAGCCCAGAAGGTCAAATACATCCTGGGCTGTATCAGGAGAAGTGTGGCCAGCAGATCAAGAGAGGTGATTCTGCTGCTCTGTTCAGACCTCTTCTGGAGTATTGCTTCCAGCTCTGGAGCCCTCAGCACAGGAAGCACATGAACCTGATAGAGCAGGTCCAGAGGATGGCCACAAAGGTAATCAGGGGCTGGAACACCTCTCCTATGAGGACAGACTGAGGGAGCTGGAATTGTTCAGCCTGGAGAAAAGAAGGGTCTGGGGAGACCTTATAGCTACCTTCCAGTACTTGAAGGGAGCTTATAAAAAGACTGGAGAGGGTCTGTTTACAAAGGCCTGGAGTGAAAGGACAAGGGGCAATAGTCTTAAATTAGAAGTGGATTTAGATTAGAAATAAGGAAGAAGTTCTTTACCATGAGAGTGGTGGAGCACTTGGTTGCCCAGGGAGGTGGTTGAACTCCCATCCCTGGAGAGATTAGAGGTGGGGCTTGACAAAGCTTTGAATACCTGCTCTAGTTGAAGATGTCCCAGCACGGGGCATGGACTAGGTGACCTCTAGAGATCCCTTTCAACTCAGACATTTCTATGATTCTATGTTTTCATGATGCCATATAGGAAAGAAGGGCACAGAGATGGGCTGCTTACAGGGGCCTGAACCCAGCTGACCAGATATCCTCTGACATAAGTCTATCAGAGAAAATCAAAGACACTCTTTGGTGAGGATATTACATTTGTGTGGACCTTGTACAAAAGGACAAATTCTGTGCCTGCAAGGCTTGTGGGATGAGACTGCAATCCACAAACCCCAGCATTCCCAGAAGGCACATCCAGACAAAGCATCCTGATAACAGAGTAACCTTTCATTCTTACAGTGTCCCCAGGTGCCAAGTATAATCTCTACCAAAAAAAAACCTGACAAAGTATAAGCGATCATAGGTGGAAAGAACACACATGTGGTTACAGTGATATGATACCCTTAGCCTCGAAGGGCAATGAAGAGGAAGGACAGTGAAACCTAAGAAAGACAGCAAAGGTGACAGCTCCATGACTACTTCATCTGTGGAGATTTGAAGAAGGCAACACAGAGTAACCTCTCTAGGGAAGCAAACTGAAGGGATCTACTCAGGTGTGAACTGGGAAAAGCATGGAACTTGTCTTGAAATAGGGATAGACTGAAGGGGTTCCTCTGCCACATCCAGCTGCCCTCTTCCTTTTCATTCAGGATAAAGACCATTAATAAGATAAACCACAGGAACATGAGAAGGAAAGAGTGTTGGAATTGTGTTTTATGGTTTGCTACCTTCACAGTCTTGTTTCCTTGAGCCTTGATAAATGAAAGTCTTCTTATCCAATGGTTATGTTTATCTGGTGTTGGAAAGAACAAAGTAGATCAGGATAAAATCTGCAGTCTGGGAGCACACTGATCCTACCTGCAGGTCACCACCGAGACAGGACTCTCTGGAGTCCAGGTGCAAGGGAGTGTTACTGGCAAAGCAGAAGGCAGGAACCTATGGTACCAGGTTGCAAAGGGTCAGCAGCTTGCATTTTCAGCTGCCAGCTTTTTGGGAGAGGTTTCTTCTGCTCAGCACAAAATCCAGACACAGCTCGATCTTTTGTACTGCTTGACAGGTCTCAAACCCTCTTGCAGTGATTGCAAGTCGGTGGATGAGATTGTGTTCACACAGACTATGCAGAGTACATTATAAAGCCAGATGCTGGGATGACCAGTGATTTGGACTGGGAAATAGCTGGGCCAACTGGTTTAGCAGAGGTGTGGGGCACATAGGGCACAGCACAGAGCTGGGACAACTGGCAGCATTTTAGAGTAAGGAGTCCATTAACTTGTCTGATATCTTCTTGTGTGCACACAAATTGCATGTTTGGGAAAAGGAGTTCCCCCATTCCCTTCTGCACCACATGAAAAAAATGTTTTGTTAGTTGGACTCAAACTTCCTGCTTGATGATTTTGTTGACTGTACTGTAATTCTACTATCCTGAGAAAGTGTTCATTCCTCACTCCCTGATCCCATACAAGCTGGGATGCTCCAGACACAGACCTCACCAGGCTGGGCAGCAATGACTGCTTTGCTCCTTCCTTGTGTTAAGACACCCTCCTCCTGAACAGCCCTGTGGCCTCTTGTGTGCCCTTTCTCATTCTGACCCTTTTGTGATGGGAGAAACAAACCTGTGGGCTGTAAGTGAGGGATGGTTTCACCTAAGATTTATACAACAGCAGGACAGGGTTTTATGTTTTGTTCTTTGTTTCTTTCTTGGTAATCCCTGATGCTTACTTCACTTTTTTCTTGGCAAGCAGTGAGCTGACATCATCATGACTCTCTGATCTCTTTTGTGAATTGCATTAGTTAAGTCCACCCTTGTGAGGCGCATCCTTGATTACACCACCTGTGCATCCTTGATTGCACAACTTTGCATCTACCAACGCAGACCGCAATCTGCTGTTGATGTGCCCAGTCACTCTACACCATCATTGCCCCCTTGAAATTTTCAAGACAGCTTCGGTCCTTTACTGCCCTAAATTAGTCATAGGTAATCCTGTCCTGTCACTGCTCATGTGGTTTTCCAGTTTATGAAGATGCTGAAAAACACAAGCCTTAGTGCAGCTCCCGAGGAAGGCATCTTTAATACCTCTCTCCCCCTTTAAAACTGACCTACCTACTTTCCATTGCCTGTCTGTTGACCCATGGAACCTGGCATCTCATTGCATGAGACAGGCTAAGGACATTTGGTACAAGAACTTGTTGAAAGATTTCAGGATCCAGGTACACTATGTATATACACTAAGTGGCATCCACATGCTTTCTGTCACCTCTGAGGAGCACCAAAAAAGCAAGTTTTCTGCTCAGAGCAGAGTTGTGTCATCATCTAGCCTCAATAGAAATACTTTTCTTAACTGTACATCACTAAAAATAGAGGACACGCACTGCTGAGAGGTCACTCACCCACAGCTGAGGAGACTCCAACCATCAAGAGATCCCTCAGCCATTGGTGAGGAAATGGGAAACCCATGGCTGAAGGATCCTTCACTCATCACTGAGAGGCAACACCTTTGGCAAAGGTGTTCTTCACCCATTGCTGAGGAGAGGGTACACCCACCACCGAGAAGAGGGGACACCCAGAACTGAACGGTCCTTCACTCATCACTGATGAGAGGGGACACCCGTGGCTGCGGGGTTCCAACCCCATCTCTGAGAAGGGAC
>JANHGL010014763.1:0-25779 GCA_024611195.1 Ceyx melanurus | reverse complement strand
AACGAACCCCCCGGCCCAGGTCCCTGCCGAGGCCGGGCTCCAGCCCGGGCCCGGCTGACGCGTCCTCCGGCGTGGCCCGTGCTGCCCCCTGCCGGCCTGCTTGGGGGAGGGCGCTGTTCCCGCGGCCAATGAGGAGCGGGGGGAGGGCGGCTCATCTGCATGGGGTGGGCTATAGCCCGGCGCCCGCGCAGCCGCCTCTGCCCAGTCGGAGGTGAGGCGGAGAACGGGACAGAGCTGCGTGTGAGGCTGCGCTGCTGGGCCAGAGGTGAGTGTGGCGGGGCCGGCCGGGCTTCCCCGGCCCCTTGGCCTCGGCCTCCTGCGGGGTTACGCGGGGTGGGAGGTCGCGGTAGGGCCGCGGTTTCCCCTCGGCCTACCCGGGCGGCACCAGCGGAGCCTTCGCCACCGTCGTGAGCTGGGGTCGCATCGGCATCGCCTGGGGGTCAGGCCGGGCCTGGGCGGTCTCCGTGGGGAGAGGGGGGCTTGGGGCGGGTGTGTTGGCCACGCAGGGAGGGTTTCCCGCTGCGCAGGCCTCAGGCCGCAGCCCGGGGGGGGAGGAGGCCTCGTTGGTCTCAGTCCCCAGCAGCGAGCGCGGCGGGGGGGAAAAATCTTCCGGCCAATGTGATGGTTCAAGGCTTCTGTCCAAAGCGGTAGGTTTAACCTCTGTCTCTCCCTTAATCATTAACAGTTGCTCTCGGATTGCGTGTCGTGATTTGGACCTTCCCCTCTCTAGAGGCAGAGGGTGTCCTTCAGCTTTGCCTCTCAAATATTGAATGTTTGGTGTCAGCGCTCGAGTCCCGTCCGCCTTGGGGCTCCCGGCGGGGTTGATGAAGTGCTGGTGAAGGCAGCACTGGCGGGGAGCAGCTCTTCACAGCTTGCTGTGGCTCTCTGGATGCTGATGGGTAGAGGAGAAACTGCCTCGTGTGAGGCTGCCGGAGAGGCTCTTGGTGCTCTGCCTGTTCCGTTACTCGCTGCTGAGTCACAGGGCAGGGCTGCGACTTTCCGAGCCTGCCAGGAAGTAGTGAAGCTTGTCATCCAAACCCACAGAGCCCGGCCGTGCAGTTTCAGGCTTCCATTTTGCTTAACAGTGAGAGGGAAAGTGGCTCAACGTGTCTGTCCCCTGTTCCCCCACAGGCATTGCTCAGAACATCGTGTGGCAGAGCACAGAGGTGAACTGATGCTGTTTGGGATGCAAGGGAAGGGAATTGTAGGTGCCCTTGTTAGTCCAAATTTATCCCCTTTTTAGGAGTGCTTCAACAGTAGAATTAATGTTAGAATCCTGCAAAGGTCTCGAGCAGCAAGGTTTATTTCCAGAGTTGTGATGGTAGAGGAGTCTTCCAGCACCTTCCACTGTCCCAGGCTTCCCCTGCTAATAAAACACCAACCAGGGTAGTTCTGTGGCCATAGAATCTGCGTTCAGATGCTTGTCTGGACTACAGAGAATTGTGGCTGTAGAATGGTTCCCACATTGAGCTTTTGGTGGAAAGTTGGGTCTCAGCAAAACCTCTGGAAATGGTTTGGAGAAGGCCCCGTGGTGGGAGTGCTGCATTCCCTGCAGAGCACAGGGGCACACAGGGAGTAACTGGGGATTTCTTGGAGCTCAGCTGATAGTACAGCTGGCAGTGCAGCAGGGGCTGTATCTCAGCCTTGAAGGAGGTAATAACATTTGCTCCTGGAAGGCCAGGAAAGCCAGTGTGTGTGATCCCTCTCTCCTAAAAGGAGACAGTGACCTTGCCAGCAGATTATAGTACAAAAAAAGGATTTAAGGCATTGCAATGATTAAATGCCACGCAGGTATTTGTGTGTTTGGCTAACTGCACTGGGTGCAAAGGTCTGGAGCAGGCAGTGTTACTGGTGAGTGTTTCTCCCAGTCAGTTCCCATCTCCCCAGCTAGACTGGTGTGTGGGCTGACCCCTGCCTGCATGAGCTGACTGAATTGAGGCTGCACAGGAAATGCTCAGCCTGAGATCAGCTCAACAGCATCAAGAGTTTTGCCCAGAAATAGCTCAGTGTTTTCAGCTTCTCAAACACACAAGTGAGAGGGTTTGCAAAATGAACCAAAAAAAGAAACTAAAATGTTGTGAGGAGTTTGAGGACTGGTGCAGTGCTGTGAAATGCCCCCTCCTAAAGCAAAGGGAGGGGCTGCTGGAGAGGTCATTTGTGAAGGACAGCAGAGCAGTGTCAGCTCTGGCAGACTTTCCCAGGGGAAGCTCTTGCACTGTGTATTCCTGAAGTGCCACCTTTGTGAAGCTGAACAAACAGCCCTTGCATTGCTCTGAGGCTTCCTGTCAGAGAGCTGTGCTTTCAAAGAACGAGGCACCTCGTGTTTTGTCACAAAGCCATGGTTCTGAAAATGAAAGTACAGCAGAGCAGTGCCAGCTTAATAAGCTCTGAAAGCCCTTTTCAGATAAACAGGGATTCTTCCAGTTGACCACTGCTCAGTGTGTGTGTGTGGAGAGATAACTGTTGCCATGGATGGGGCTGATAAGTGGGGAGTTGCAGGGATTTATTTCTAGCTCACATTTAGTGATTCAAGCAGTGGGTTGTTTAGCTGCTTAGGTTGGTCACATCTCTCTGTGTGGGTCTTGCTGTAAATCAGGCAGCACTTAAATTCCTGGAGCTGCCTTCCAGAGTATTCTGCTCGAGGGGAGGACAGCTGGAGGGGACACTTCAAAGCCAAGGGGACTATGCAAGGCTCCCCATGGGGAGGGAAAAATGTGCTATGGAGAGTGAGGATATAAAGTTATCCCCCCACACACACAGACTCAAAGCAGCAGTGTTTCCAAGGTCTTGTTTTCTTAACTTGGCTATAACTGGAGAGATTTGTGAGCATTTCTGTAAGCAGGGGTGCCACCCACCTTGGCTTGCCAGGAAGGCAGCTTCCAGAGAGTTCTGCTGCCAGGCTGAGCTGTGTGCCCTGCAGATGAGCAGGCTCTGGGGCCACTCCATGGCTCCAGGGCACTGGGGCTTTTGAAATGCAGCTGAGCTTACATAAAACATTCCTTCCTGTGGGTTTCTCAGGGAAAAGGGGAATAATCAAAATATGGTGGTGATTTTGTCTTGAAGGGGAAAAGCTATTCCAGTAAATACTCCAGACAGGGTGTAGCTGTTAATGCAAGCTCTTAATTAGAGCTGTGACTATCTGTTTCTATTTCAAGATGGGTTATGTTTGGCTCTGAACAGCTGCTGTGCATATGAAGGACTGCTGCACTTCAGTCTTTTATCAAAGAGTTCTAACTGGTAGCAGAGATTTCCTGTATTAGGGTTGCTTGGCTGCATTTCAGGTGCTGATATTACAAACCAACAGGGAAACAGCTGAGAAATGCTGCAGAGGAGTTCAGGCTTGTTTGGAAATGTTGGTTGTAAGGTCAGTAGCTCACCTGATGTGTCTGTATCAGTGTGTGCAGCAGGGGAGACAGGAGGTGGAAGCCTCTAGAAAATGTTCTAGTGTCTATCACAGACTTGGTGGGATGAAGGATGTTCTTTGGTAAAAAAAAAGATGGATTGCACAGAGCTGTTTGTGAAGGACATTGATAAACAGGTGCAAACAAAGCTTAGATTGGAAGAAAGTAGAGCTGATTTGATGTAAGGAGGAAATGTTTTATGATGAGAATCTAACAGGTTGGGATTTAATGATACTATGAAGTTCCCTTCCATCCCAACCCATTCTCTGATGAATGTTCACCTCTTCTTTTCAGGTTTTCCAAGATGTCCATTCTCAGGATTTTTGCCCGTGAGATCCTTGACTCCCGTGGGAACCCCACTGTGGAGGTAGATCTCCACACCAACAAAGGTATGGCCTTTCCTGCTGCTGGGGGCACTGAGGCAGCAGAAGTACCCAAACCATCCTGCTTTAGCAGAGAACTCTCCTCCAGGAGTGCAGTGTGTTGCTGAGCTTGCTGTGGCTGTGCAGGAGAAGCTTCTCCCTCAGCCCCATGGGGGAAATCTGCCGAACCCAATATTGGCCTGGACAGGGGAGGGGTTTTGCAGTGAGCTGCTGCTTACAGTCTGTAAAGTGTTCATCCAAACCTGCCTTCCCTTGTCCTGAGTGTAGACTTCTCCCTCCAGTCCTTGAGCAGCTGTTAATGGCTTTAGTTTGTGTTCCTGAGCTTTTTCTTGCTGTGGTTAGCAGTTGCTTTGGAGTGATGAAACAATTTTCTCTGCAGAGTTGGATCTTGGGTAATCATTTCTCTGCACAAGTACTCAGGCATGACTAAAAAACTTGTCTAATTGGGTTTTCCCATCCAACATCTTGAATTTTTAATTATTGTAGGACTTTCCCTTGGTTTGTTAGTTGTTATCCCACATCTGATAGGATCTGACAAAGGCATTGTACACGCACATACCAGTGTGGTTTGGTGGAATGAGCAAACACAATAGCTGTAATACTCTAACTAAATAGCTGATCTTTCTGCCTCAAAAGATTAATGCAGTCATTTAATGAGATTGCCCCTGCTAAGCTCTCTGCTGTAGTGGGATAAGGGAAAGACTTGCAGGCTGGAGCTGGCATCTTGAACCACAGGCAGAACAGACTCCAGTGTACTGGTTTGCTCCAAGTTAGCATCCCTGGCTGGAAGAATGGACTGTGGGTGGCTGTGCTCTTGTCAGAAGAGCTTGGAACTCACCACAAAATAGGACTCCTAATTGTTCCTCTAATGCCATATCTTGGAGAAGAATTGAAGAGCTTCCCTGCCAGACTGAGCTCAAACGTAGATTGAGTGAATAAAGCTGCCTTTTTGGAATGGGAGTGGAAGAGACTGAATCAACTTGCTGTTAATCAGTGTGAGGGAGCAGCTGAGCTGGTGATGCTGGGAAGGAGCAGACAGCTCAGGACCACTGTAATGGAGCAGAGGCTTAGAAATTACTTTTCCAGTCTCCAGGGATGGGGAGTATGTGGTAGGTTGGGGTGGTGTGTGGGAGGAGATGGTCCTGTGGGTTTGTGAGTGTTTAGACAGTTCTCCTTTCCATTCCAAACAGGTCTGTTCAGAGCTGCTGTTCCCAGTGGTGCCTCAACTGGAATCTATGAAGCTCTGGAGCTCCGTGACAATGACAAGACCCGCTACATGGGCAAGGGTGAGTCTGAGAGCAGGGCCCAGCCTGGTCCTTACATGGCTCTGTGGCTGCAGATGTTTATGCCAGATGGTAGCAGAGAACACTTGGGCTCCTTCCCTGCTGCCCCTGTGCTGCACCAGGCATTTGCAGTCAAGCAAAAGCAAGAGGGTAGCAGGGAGTGGGTAGCAGTGCACAGCACCCAGAGGCTGGTCAAGCATAGACTGCTGCACTTTCCAGTGCCTCCACCTCCAGCAGGGCACCCCAGGGTGGTGGAGATGACTGTAGCTCCCCTGGTGGGTATATGGAGCTCAGAGGTGGTGCCTGATGTTTTGTTGCACCATCCCTGTTGCCCTACCTGTTGGTACATGTAAGTAACTTGAACCTGCCGTTAGAGGTAGCCAGGATGCTTCAGTCTGTGTTAGTGGCATCATGTTTTAGTTGTCTGGGGACTGGTTGTATGTTCTGAAAGGGAATGAAATGCAGCAGCCACCTGAGTGGCTTGGGAACAAGTGTGGGTGCAAATGAATCACTCCATACAAGATGTCATTGTCTAACCAACATCCTAGTAATTCTTATGACTACTTCAGGAGCTCAGACAGTCAAGATTCCTTTTTAGCTGGCTGCTGTAAAAGCATCAGCGATGCTTTCCAAATATGTACAACCATCTGAACTTTGGGCTGAGAGTGTTGCTTGTCTTCCAACTTGGAAGGAAGCTGAAATATTCTGTGCCTCTAAAGAAAGGGTGGGTGGAGTGGATAACTGAGTTGGACTTGAAGAGTCTTGTCTAAGAAGATTCATGGTTCTTACTTTAACACAGACTAAACTCCCAGACTGGATATCCCAAAGAGCTGAAGAGCTTATGCTGATTACTCAGGGCACTTTTCCTTGAAGAGTAAAGGTGTCTTTGCCTCAGTGTGCTAAAAGTGGGTGTGCTTAGACCTGCTAAATCTGATCTGACAGGCAGTTCTCCATGCACTTAACTAGACAGTAGCCTGAGCTGCTACAACAGGTTATCACAGTTGAAGGTTTTCATCTGGGGGATAGCATGAGTTATGAAAAAATAATCACTGCATGGGATGAGCTGCAGATAGCTGCTGGGTCTTTTGTAATCCTGCAAATGTAGACCCATTTAAAAGGCAATTAACGTGGTTCAGGGTGCACTTAATTAGCATTCACCACTTCTGAAGCTCAGGTCTTTGGAAATCTTCAAACACTGTAGAGGGATTAGAGTATCCTCAGGCTAATATTTGTAGCTGGCTTATGTTGGTCTCTGCTTGTGGAGTTCATCCTGGAACTGCTGGCTACCACAGTGGTGGGTCCCCAGAGTGGAAGGCTGGTGCTGTGTTCAGGCTTTATTCCCTGTCTGTGGCCAGGAGCAGACAATCCATGGCTGTGCCTGCATCCAGGGACAGGCAGTGAACCCCAGTGTTGCAGCCAGTGGAAAACATGCTGCTGTGATGCTCTAGCAATGCTACCCAATAATAGCTGTGAAATGCCTGGGCTGCTGTGTGCCAAACATTGAAGGGAAAGCCTTTTTCTTTCTCCTTACTCATCCACTCTGAACTACCCTAAAACCTTCTCTGAGTGCTGTCCTTCAGCCACTGGCAGTCTGGGTCCACAGTGGTGTTTAAAACAGTGTGGAAAGACCAATTAGAGCTCTCTGGCTGATGAACTATTTCCTCTGCCTCTTGAAGTCTTGTTTCTAGCCTCTTGTAGATCTGTTTACCTGTTTGTGTCTCCTTTTTCTTGCATGCCTGGCTTTGGTTTTGGCTCTGAGTCTTCATGTGTTCCTTGATTCTCTGTCCATTTCGCTTCTGTCAGGTGTATCCAGAGCTGTTAAATATGTTAACGAGTTCCTGGGGACAGCCTTGTGCACACAGGTAATGGATGTGCTTTCAGGGCAGCCTTGGCACTAGGATGAGGCTCTCCAGTGCATGGGCTTGCCAACTGACACTGCAGCAGGCATTCCTGGGTGATGCTGGCATCATGCAGCTCCCACTCTACTGAGATGAGCTCTCAAGTGTTCAGATTGTTGTCAGCTCAGGTTGGATTGGGGTTTGAGTGGCATGAGGTGGTATTCCTGAGATCACCTGCTAATGCCTGCATAACCAGTGTGGTTGACCAGTGTCTGATGTGCTTGTTCCTTCCAGGTGTCTCAAAAGCTGTTGAGCACGTCAATAAAACAATTGCACCTGCACTGATTAGCAAGGTAGGAGCAATCTGTCTTCTGCTAACATAACTGATACTGTGCCCTAAAGGATGGGCTGTCTAGAGACACTGAACTGTGTTTTATGGGGGTGTGAGTGCATGTGAACAAACTGACCTCCAGCAGTTGATTTATTTCAACTAACTGCATATCTAACAATCAAAAGCATCTCTAGCAGCCTAGTCTTGTGTGCAGAAACCCCTGAAAACTTCAGTGGTGTGCAGTTAAACTGCAAGCTGCTGGATGCTCACAGGGGTGGCTGATGCTGAGGTGGGACTGGGTTCTTTCTGAGCTGGGTGACTTTGTTCTATCTGAGCTGGCTCATTTGGAAGGGGGTCTGGGGGGATCAGTGAAACTCCTGTGTGGGCACTAGGCTCTAGCTGGAAAGGATGGTGCAAAACTAAGTGGTAATGTCTAAATGATTGCATGTTCTCAGTGATGACTCCAAGCATCATGTCTGAAGTTACAAATGCTGTGGTGTGATAGTGACAAGGACAAGTCTGTTCAGATGCTGGGAGTTGCCCTTAAGCAGCTCTTGGTGTCTGCCAAGAAAAGCAAAATGCAGTGGGTAGGTGTTTGCAGTCTGGGTGTCAAGCAGAGCTCTGCTTGCTTCTCTCTGCAGAATGTCAACGTGGTGGAGCAAGAAAAGATTGACAAACTGATGCTGGAGATGGATGGATCAGAGAACAAATGTAAGTGGGCTGTGTGCTGTGGGGAGGGGGGAGAAGGTGAAGCTTGGTTTATAGAATCTGACTCACCAGAAACCCTGGGCAGTGTGGCACAAAGACTGTGGTGCTGCTGAGCCTGTGGAGATGTAACACTTGTGTAAAACATTTGCTTTCCAGCCAAATTTGGTGCCAATGCCATCCTGGGTGTGTCTCTGGCTGTCTGCAAAGCTGGTGCTGCTGAGAAGGGTGTCCCCCTGTACAGACACATTGCTGACCTTGCTGGGAATGCAGAAGTCATCCTTCCAGTTCCTGTAAGTCTCTTGGGAGAAAAGGGTAGCAAAAGATCTGATCAGGAGCTCTGCCCGTGCTCTTGGATCAAATTCAATTTACCCTGAAATGTTCTAACTGGGCTTCTCTCTCTGCTCACTAAGGCTTTCAACGTGATCAATGGTGGCTCCCATGCTGGCAACAAGCTGGCCATGCAGGAGTTCATGATCCTGCCCGTGGGTGCTGACAGCTTCAAGGAGGCCATGCGCATCGGGGCCGAGGTCTACCACAACCTCAAGAATGTCATCAAGGAGAAGTATGGCAAAGATGCCACCAACGTGGGTGATGAGGGTGGCTTTGCCCCCAACATCCTGGAAAATAAAGAAGGTGAGAATGAGCTGAGTGTGGGAGGGAGGCCCAGCTGGGAGCCAGAGAATGAGGACCACTCGTGGCCAGGGGAAATGGGGAGTAGGATCATGAGACTCCAGGACTGTTGCTGTTTGCTCTGCTTATCCTGACAGACTTGCCATGTACAGGACACAGAGCTGGTCCTTAGGACATCAGTTTATGCAGCTTGACAGGGTGGCTTTGACTTCAGTGCCTCTGCTGTTCTAATCCTGTAGCAGCTGAAGGGAATCTCACCCTCTTGAAGCTTCAGAGTGGTGTCTGCACTCAGGGCAGCCTTCCTAGAAGGCAGCAGTCAGAGCTGAGCAGAGTTGGTTTTCTGCTGACAAAGGAGAGGTGTAAACAGTTTTGACTGCCTGGCCCTGTGTGGGAGTGCACAGAGGCTTGCCTGGGAGGTTGAAAGATTTGCTGCAACCAAACAGTTCAGAAGCCTGTGGGGGAGGGAGGCAGTTTGTCTCATGAAAAGTGAAATTTCCATTCCTAAAAATAAAAATCAAGGGGCAGTTTTTCAGCTGTTTTTTTCAGAAGTGGAGCTGGTAATAAGCCAGTAGAATATTAGAACTGTTTCTTGTTATTCCAGAGCTGTCAGCTATGTGACTGTAAGGTAATCTCTGAACTCCACTGCCTGACACTGGAGATACTGAGCTGGCCCCAGGAATGGGGTTGGTTCTGAATTCCAGTCATATGCAGCTCTTGCTAGGTCTGTACCCTAGCAGACATCAGTGAGGATGACCTTGAGTGGCCAGTACAGCCCAAGGAATTTGTTGCTGACAGCAGCTGCTTTTGCAGTTTGTACTGTGTTAACATCTTAAAACCAAAACCAGCACCAGCCACAAAAGTCCCCAAACAAAACTACTTGATCTGAGCTTCTCCTGTCAATAGCCTGGCTGATCCAGCTGCTGGGCTTGGAGTCATGGTGAGTGGGAGACTTGCTGGTCATGACTGTGCTGAGTTGTTTTTACTTCAATTCTGCTAGAGTAGCAGAGTGGGGGAGTATCTGGACTCCTGAGAACTGAGTGATTCTGTTCCCTCTGCTGTGTATCTGTGCAGGAGGAGAACAGGCAGATGCAAAGAGGGTGCCCTGTGCAGAGTCACTGCCTCTCAGGGCTTGGATGCTCACCATGCTCATGGTCAACACCTGATCTGAGCTAAAAGGGATTAAAGTGCAGTTGCTACTTGTGCCCACATGCATAAAGCTGAAGGAGGATGTGGTATCATCTGACATGAAGCTTTTTGGGCTGACATTTAGCCCTGCCTGAAGAGATGATGAATCCCATAATGGTGTCTCAAGGGTATTACAAACTAAAAGCAGTAGAACAGCAGCATCTTGTTCCAGTCAGCTCAGATGTGGGAGGGTTTTAAGAACCTTTTCTGTGTTTCTCTGGGGGTTCTCTGCCAAGTGTAGGTGCCATTGTTGGTAAACTAACAGCTTCTGAGCTGAGGTGTTTGGCACAAACTCAGAAGTGCCTCTCTGTTCCAGCTCTGGAGCTGCTGAAGACTGCCATCAGCAAGGCTGGCTACACTGAGAAGGTTGTCATTGGCATGGATGTGGCTGCCTCAGAGTTCTACCGTGATGGGAAGTATGACCTGGACTTCAAATCCCCTGATGACCCCAGCAGATACATTTCTCCTGACCAGCTGGCTGACCTGTACAAGAACTTCATCAAGAACTACCCTGGTAAGCTCTGTCAAGAGGCACAGGAGGAGGGAATAGGGGTTGCTTGGTGAGGGGATGAGTTAAGGTGCAGCCTCCCTCTTGCACCACGAGCAGAACAAGCAGCTTTTTAGGAGTCTGAGGAATGTTCCGAGGTGGCCAGAACTTGGCTGCAGCTTTCAAACAACACCTTGCAGAGTGGCACTGTCTGAAAGCTCCTTGTATCCCTCTCCAGTGGTGTCCATTGAAGACCCCTTTGACCAGGATGACTGGGCTGCCTGGAAGAAGTTCACTGGCAGTGCTGGCATCCAGGTGGTGGGTGATGATCTGACTGTGACCAATCCCAAGCGCATCGCCAAGGCCGTGGAGGAGAAATCCTGCAACTGCCTCCTGCTCAAGGTCAACCAGATTGGCTCTGTCACAGAGTCCCTGCAGGCGTAAGTTCTCACCCCTGGGCCACGGCAGGGGAGGGGGCTGTGTGATGAGGAAGATGAAGGTACAACCCAGGGGCTGTAAACACTCACTGGGCATCTGTTTGTCCCCTGCAGCTGCAAGCTTGCCCAGTCCAATGGCTGGGGGGTGATGGTGAGCCACCGCTCGGGAGAAACAGAAGACACCTTCATTGCTGACTTGGTGGTTGGGCTCTGCACTGGTCAGGTGGGTGTCTGCAGCTGCTGTGGGCTTGTTGGGTGAGGTGACAAGGTGGTGAAGCCATGCTGCACAGCAGGTGGGCTCTGCTCTCACCCCTCCTGTATGGAGGAAGCTGGTTGCATGATGAGTGTGACAAGGAAACATCTGTGGTAAACTCCCCCTGAACTGCTGCCTAGACTGACAAGATACATAGAGTCTGATGCTGAAGTCAAGTTTATGATCATGTTTATTACTCTAAACGGAACAGTTTTGTTGGTATTTGTGCCCTTCTTTCTGCTGGAGCTCTTGACTAACCTGCTGACTCCCCTTTCAGATCAAAACCGGTGCTCCGTGCCGATCTGAGCGTCTAGCCAAGTACAACCAGCTGCTCAGGTGAGACTGGGAGCAGAACAGGCCTGGGGGTGAAGCTGGCACAGAATGGGTGCTCTGCTCATGTAGCTGGGGCACACAGCTTGGTCTTCTGCACCTCAGAAGCTTGCTAGAAACTTAACTGAAGTTTCTTGTACCTGAAGTTTAGATCAACTTTATGTTGACTAAGATGTCACCTTCAGCTGGCACGGGCAGAGCTGGCTGTAGGCTGAATGATGGGTTGGATGGGAACATCCAGAACAGACCCCCTAGAGGGGAATGGCATGCAAAGCCTCCTGGAGGCCAGAGGAGACATTGTCCTGCCTGCAGGATGCAGGTCCCTTGGGCATGCACTGGAAAAACTTGGGGTGCAGTTCTGGAAGGTGGGAGTGCTGCCCAGTGCAGCAGTGGGAGCTGGCCTGTGCCTAGTTTCCAGTCCTGGGTGATGTAGCACAAGGCCAGCAGCTGGTGCAGGGGTTCCCCACTGTCTGCTGACACCTGCCACTCTCTTCCCTTTCCATCAGAATTGAAGAGGAGCTTGGCAGCAAGGCCCGTTTTGCTGGAAGGAACTTCAGGAACCCTTGTGGCCACTAAGCTGTGTGGATCAGTCATCCCCTGTTCTGGTTTCAAGCACTAGTCATCTACTTAGATCACAATTACCTGTACTAGAAAGAGAAGGGCAGCTGAAGGAAAACAGACCAGTTTGCAGGTCCTCTTCTCCCTAGATGTTCCTTTCACCTACTGTTCTCACCAACTCTTATCTGTTACTCGTAATGCTCAACCGCTTTTGTAGGACACTCCCTGGGGGGTGTTTGTGTGCATTCAACACCCTCTGGGGCCATGGCCTTGTGACTCTGGGCATGAACACTTCAATGCCTTTCTCTGCCTGTCTGGTTTTCAGTGTTTGGAGCTCTGTGACTTGCAGTGCAGCAAGAGGTACCTGCAAACAGAAATCGTAGTGTTTTTTTTTTCATGTGATAAATAAAAGCATCAAACAACCCAACCAGGTGTGGCTTTTGAGTTCCTTTGGGAGAGGCTGAGGAGCAGGGAAACCTCCCTGTGCTGAAGCTGTTGGGCTGCTGTCACTGCCCACGGGATGGAATTGAGTTGCTTTGTGACAGAATGAGCTGGTTGTGTTGCCTGCCATCCAGAGATGGTGTCCAAGGATATCTTTAGTCATTTGAAAGGGGGACTGAGAACAGATTTCGAACTCCTAGATCAATTGTGATCCTGCAGGGGAGGAGGAAAAGCTCAGAGGTCTTCCTTCATTTCTAGATGAGGTGTATCCTGACAAGTGCTGTGATTAACCTTTCTCATGGGCTGTTGCAGTTGTCTGCTTGTCAGCTGACAAAGCAGGGACAGCCTTGGCTTTGAGCAGGGGGCTGGCAGAGTGTTAACATGTTCAGAGAGCATTTCTAACCCCCAGCTTGAGCTGTTGCTGAGCTGGGGAGTGGTGCTGCTCCCCAGGCACGTGCTGTGGCCATGGTGTTGTGAGGGAAGGTGCAGTTGGAAGTTGCTCTGAGAGTTTTTCCCCTGTTAGTCTCTAGGTACCATATTTCACATGGGGCAAGAAAAGACCTGAGGGGGTTTCCAGCTGTGCGAGAGCAGATGCTGGGAAACAAAAGGCTCATGAGCAAATCTTGGTGTTTTCACAGCCCTTTGTTCTGCTCAGGTGTCAGCCCTGCTGCTTGGGCTGTGCAGGGAAGGCAGTGTGGGGCTCTGTCAGGCTGGCTTTATGGCCTTGGAGGAATAATTCCCTTTTCCTGGGCTGTGGCACAAGGTTGTTCAGTGGCTCTCATTGCTAAGAGTTCATTGCTCTGTGTTGTCACTGTGGAAGCAGCACCCTCAGAGTTGTGAGTCCCTTGGCAAGAAAAATGCTTGCACGGTTGAGAGAGGGGTTGTTTAACCGCTTCGTGTTGCTTATGTTTTTTTTTTTCCATACTAGATTGGTAAGGAAAAGAGGAATTTGTTTCACTTTAATCATAATTCTGAGGCTTTCAGGAGCATCCCCGTGGCCATGGGTGCGGGGTCAGCAGCGCCCCCCTGTGGTCGGTCTGTGCGGTGCAATGCGGGGCGTTCTCACTCCTTTTTCTTTCTCTTCTAAATTGCTCGGATGGAAGCAGCACATTAAAGCCAGTGCTGCAGGGTGTGACATTTACCTCACACCCTGGATCCTAAAGAGCATCTTCTGTTCTAGTGCGGGAAAAAAAACCACTTTTTACATGAAGTAGAGAGTTATCAGGAAGGGCTCTGTTATCCCCAAACCAACCTCCACAGCAGAGGGGGAGAGGTAGGAGACTGCCCTGGGAGAAGTGAAGCCAGAGGGAAGATGTATGAGCTGCTGGGAGATTAGTTCTGCCTGGTGCTGGTGGGAGTGATGGCTGGGAAAGGGTTGAGCACCCAGGGGACTGTTCAGGGGAGAGCTTGGCTTCTGCAGGGGCTCTTGATCAATAGTTTTTAACTGGAAAGACTCAGCTGGTTGCTGGTGTGGCCAAAGTACCTTGTCTTGTATAAAGCTGCAACCCCAAGCCTGCTAAACAGCCCTGGCATGGGGAAGGAGGTGCCTTTGGCATCTTCACTGGAACTGGAACCATGGAGGGAGGAAAATACTGGCTCTTGTGCACTGCAGTGTGATGTGAGCAGCTCTTCTCCTGGGGGAATGTCCCCCAGTCCTGGGAGCTCCTTTGTGTTCAGAGCAGGAGAGATATTGAATTCCTGTCACCTGAGATGTTTGGGTCCAGCTCTGGGTTCTGCAGTGTCCAGCATCTTTTGAGTGAGGTGAATTCAGACCCCAAGTGCAGCTCAGGCTTCCCCAGCCCGTTCAGCAGCTGGGGTCTGGAAGCAAACCCTGGCACAGCCATCCCTGCAGGGCCAGCCAGCTGTGCAGTGAAAATAGCTTTGTTGGGCAGTTGGCAAGTGTTTCTCCTTAGGAGATTTGTCTCCTCTGTCAAGCCCTTCTTAAGAAGAGCTTTGCTATAAATACCAGGTTGCCCAGCCTGAGCTCTGAACGTGCTCTCCTGTGTTTGTCCTTTCCTCAGGCCCTGGCCTGAGCTGGTTGCCCTCCATGCAGCTTGGAAACCTGCTGCACTTTTCACACATAGCTGATCTCTGAATTAGACCTGTTAAATGAATAAACCAGCTAATTACACAGAAATCCTATCAAGGGATTTTTATTTTTTTTTCCTGTGTCAAAGAGGCAAGCTTTTAATATATGCAAAATGGTTTAGAAAGGTTTCTTAGCAGAGCCCTGGTAAAGAGCAGGAGCTTGGCTGTTTCACCTGGTATTTCAGACAGTCCACATTCTCAACTCTTCCCCAGGCTCCTGTATTTCCACCTGGTGGTTTTCTTTTAATGAGCATCAGAAAGCAGCAAAAAGAGCTGGGAAATCAGGTCAGTGGCTGCCATCCATTGAGAAACCCCTCAATGGCAGTGCAGCAGGATGAGCTGACAGTGGGGACTTGTGAGCACCCTGGGGCACAAAGGTGGTGTCCTGAGCTGGAACCTCCTGTGCAGGGCACCACTTTGGTCTCAGCTCTGACAAAAGAGACTTCTGATGGTGAAACACCCCTGCAAATAAAGGCCAGGTATTAAAATGTGGCTGTTCACACCTTGTCAGTGCAGTTCCAGGTGTAATTACCAGATGTGTTGTGTTAAAATAATCAGGGAATTTTCTGCCAAGTGGCAGGGTTAGAACATTGGGCTGTAAAGTCAAAAGATGAAGTCAGATGCTGTTGAACTGTGTGCTTCTTCCTTCACCAGAAAGTCCATCCCACCCTGGCAGATGCTGAGCTCCTCTGTCCCATCAGAGCAAAGCTCTAGGAAGCTTTCAAGTTAAATCTCAGAGTATTTGGGCCAGATCAGCAAGGTGCTTCCTGCTGCAGAGGATTCAGGCTCTTCCTAATGAGGCTGGATCATTGAAAAGAGTTACCTGCAAAGGAAGAAAAGAGCCCAGAAAGGGTGAGTGCTGAAAGGGGGGACTGGGGCTTGTGGGGAAGAATTTGAAGTGCATTAGAGAAAAGTGAATGATTGGTGTGTGTGTGTTTGGAGTGAGGGGAATAAGTGAACAGGGAACAAGATTTGATTGCTGCAAATCAAGACCTAAACCTGCAGTGTTAGAGAGGGGGAGAGATGTGGCTGCTCTTTAATCAGGGCTTGAATCCTGCTGCACAGCTCCTCACCTCTCTGTATTGTCCCCGTGGAGCTCCTACTCCAAGTGCTGTGCTTTATAACAGTGCAAATGCAGCACAGCCAGTGTCTATTGCTGTCATAATTTGCAGGGATGGCACTCTCTGGAGCAGGAGAAGGCATCAGCTTAGCAAACATGAATGAGGAGGCTATTCTGAGAATAGCAGGCAGCCTTAAAAGCAGATGTGAAGGAAGAAGCAGGCAGAAGGGATGAGTGATGGGCAGAGAGGGGAGGCAAGTGGCCCTTCTGGGAGCTGTTCAGGTAAGGGGAGATACACTGGAGTGGTGGGAAGGGCTGGAGGGGGAGACATCTCCCTTTGCCCACTGGCTCCACTTGTAGCTTTGTAGGGGCAGCTGCTCTGTGCTCAGTGTGTTTTTACTCTGAGCTTCCTCATCTGGACCAGTGGGTGTTTTCCAGGCCCTGACTCCAAGTGTGTTTTGGACAGAAGGGAACATTGCCTCTGTCATCCATGAGGAACCAAAGGAGCCAACGTTTGGCTTCCTCTCCAGATGCCAACCCCTGGCAGGGTGAGCACGTGGGTGCTGCCTTCCCACCCAAACTGAAGGCATGTTTTCAGTTATTTTGAATCACCCACAGATCCTGCTCAATCATTTTCTGGTATCACAGGCATCAGAACTGACCCAGCTCTTCCAGCAGCAGCAACCTCTCCTGCTCCAGGCTGGTGCTGTGGGCAGCTCCCTGCCAGATACCTGCCTGGCACAGACCTGATTGTGTATGGGCTGGATTGCTCAGTGTCCATGTTTCATCCTGTTCTCCTTTCACCATTTTTTGTGTCATTCAGAAATGGTAGATTTTATTTTTTTTTCTCTTAGATGATTGATTTAAAAACCCAAGGCTACAGTTGAGCAGTGGATAGACCCTGGGAGGGCAGGACAGGCTCAGCTCAGTGAAACCTTCAGACTTGCCAGGTAGGAGATTTTGCTGCCTCTGGTGTGGGTAAGAACCATTTTACACCCAATGCAATATTTTTTTCCCTTCTGTTTATCCTGGCCATGCCTGATGGGATGTTTCCAAGCATCCCACACATAAAGTCACTGCCTCATTGTGCAGGGATCATCCTGGGGGAGCCTCTGCTGCTTCTGGGCACCCTGCTTGGGCTGCTGTGCCCCTGATGTCCCCAGGAAAGGACCTCAGCAAGCCATGCCACATTTCCCAGTCCCTGGAGAGGCAGAAGCTGGGGAGTGAGGCATCTTTCTTGGAAGTCTCATTGACTGCAGTCCTTTGTCAACACCCACTCACTCACTGCCAGCCAGCAGGACCTGTGAACAGCCAGGAGCTGCTGGGGACCCCTCAGCCGAGGGGAGAAACCCCCCAGCAGCGCAAAGAGCAGCTGAAGGGAGGGCAGCTGCTGTGTTTTCCTCCCTGGAAGGAGGTTATTTGGCTTTCCTGCTGTGGTGGAGACTGCAAGGAGGCAGGCTGGTGGATGCAGGGAGAGGATCTCAGCTGGGCAGCCAGCCAGCCCTGCCTACCCTGCAGCCTATCTGGGGCTGTGGCCTCATGCTCTCCTTCACAGCAGGATTTAAAGCACTGTGCCAGGCACCAGCTTAGTCCCACCACTCCCTTGGAAAGCTTTTATTACTGTGCTCTTTGTATTGCTGGGTGAAATGATTTCCTTGTAGATAGGAGCTGTGGGTGGGTGTGAGAAGAAAATGCAAGGACTCTGCTCCTCTCTGAGCATGGGAACACAGCTTCTGCCTGTCCCTGGCTACCGGGGTCCCCAGGATGGTGCTCAAGCTGCCCTGTTGTGTCCTGGGGAGTCCAGGCTCAGTCAGTTTTGCAGTGAGGGGGATACCCCTTCGTGTTGCCAGTTTTGGTCCTCAAGAAGGACTAAGTGCTATCAGACACTCTGCATGTACTTTGTGTTCCAGGGATAGATGCAGTCACAGACCAGAAGTGCAGGGTGTGGAGGAAGGTGAGAAGAAATAAATCCCCACCAGCTGCAGCACTCACTTCTGCTAAGAAAAGTTGAAGGTAAAAAAAGGGAAAAAATAAACCAACAAAACAAAACCCAAGAAAACTGAAGCAAGGAGAAGAAAAAAGGGTCGAGTGAGGAACTCATGATAAAAATGAGATACAAAACAAACTCTAAAGAAGAAAATGATCACAAGGTCCAGGTCACCTCCTCGTGCCACCTGTAGTCTGCCCGTGGTGAAACCTCTTGTCTCTAATACAAGGCAAAGGCTTAGCCCTGTCTAGAAACACATCCCTTTAATCATCCAGGGTGGCATTTACAGGCTTATGTTACAGCAGAGAAAAGAAATAGAAAGCAGTTCTGCAAAATAAAAACCTTGGACAAAGGCCAGGCAAAATGACACCTTGCTGACAACAGTGGCTGCAGAGGAGGCACCGTGACCAGCACTGAGCATCCCTGGACTGTCACCTCATCCTTCCCCTGGGGCTGAGCTGCCTCCTCCTTGGCTCTGCTGGCAGCCCAGGTGAGTTCAGCCCTGGTTCAGCAGCTCCCCTTGCTGATGCTGCCTGTCAGCAACCAGCAATTTCAGCAGTGTAACAAGGTGTAGGAGGTTAACCCAGTCGGCCAAAGAGTAATTTGAGAACGAGGGAGTGCTGTTGAGCTCTGGGAATCTGAGGCTACCTGCTCTCCAAACACTGGGGAGAAGTGTTTGGGTTGTTTTTTTCTTACACCAAGAAGGAAAGAGGGCTGGGGCTTGCTGGGGAGGAAGGGATTTGTGCTGTACTTTTGCTTCTCTCTCCCTGTGACCAGCCACCTGGTAGTTTTTAGGTGTCTGAACTGTTGCAAAGTGGCTGTGCAGGATGGAGCCCTGCCTAGAAAATGCCCTGCCAATGCCTCAGCTTTGCTGTTGCTCCAGAGGCATCAGCTGGAGGGTGAATATTAGGATAGGCTGGGCTTGGGGATTTTTGCAGCAGAAGCCTAATGCCAACCATGTCTTGTTTGCACGACTGTGTGCACGTGCAAAATCAAGAAGGTGCTGAAAAAAACCCACTGTATGACAAAGCTCCTAAGCCAGTGATTTGGAGTGTAGGTGCTAAATCCCTGAAAAAGACCTGTTTGCTGATTAGAGTGGAGCTGCAGGGCTTTTGTGAAGGCAAGTTCCAGGGTGTGCTCCTACTTCCACACTCTTTTATTTGTTGATTTGTCTCCTCGTTGAAGCAGGTCTGCAAACAAAAGCTGGGGAAGAAGATTTCCCAGGCTGCTGCCCTGCTCTTCCCTTGCAAAGCTGAGTGATCCCTTTTACTGCACCACTTCAAGTCCTAACTGATGGGTTTTATGCTCTGTAGTACTCAGGTTCTTCTCTCATCTCCTGCAATAAACAGTGATTGAAAGATGCATATTGTGGCTTTTATGTAGGCTATAAAATCCCTGGCAGTGGGAATAGCTGAATTCAAAGGCTAAAAGTCTCCTATCCCATCAAAATCCAGAGAGCAGCTGTTTCTGGGCAGGTACAGCCTGAATCTGCCTTCAGTCTCTAAACATGAGGAGAATGTCTTTAGGAAGGCAGGTAGATTTCTTTATTACTTAACAAAAACTCAGATTCTCTTGCCCAGCTTTTGAAGGTGAAGAGTGTTCTCAGCCCTGGACCTGTTCTGAGACCTCGGGTGTGTTGTTCCATTTCTCTCCTGCCCCTTGCCTCACCTGTCCCGTGGGATGGATTCCAGAGCTCCCTTTCCTGCAAGGCCAGTGATGCTGCAGCAAAAGCCACCCTGCCTTGGGTGTCAGAGGCAGTCAGCCTGCCAGTCTGTCAGTTCAGGTTCCACACCAGCTTCTATTCTTAGCAATCAATTGATGCTATCCACGGGAGGCTGAGGGATGAGCTGATCTGTGCATGCACCAGCACGTGCCCAGCCTGCTGCTGGCACTTCAGCTCCCTTCACAGCAGTCCAAGGGTTTGGATGACACTGGAAATGCAGCCACTTGGGTGCTGTGCTGGAGCAGCTAACCCAGGGCACCTCTCCATGTGTGTTTCTGTGCCTGCAGGTCTTGCCCGTGCTCCAAAGTGGCATTTTTCACTGGGGAAGCAGCAGGTTGATGCCCCTCTGGCTTCTCTGGGTGGCCCCAGGAGCAGATTCAGGCACCCTGGTGTATTTGTGAGTGTGCAGGTTGCTGCCTGGTGCCCAGGGGCTGCTGTTTGTCAGACACAAGGCTGGGATGCTGGAATGGCCCCAGGGACCAGAACACACCACACAAACCTCTGCTGCTTTTTTCCCCAGCGTTGTGTCTAGCAGGGCTGCTTTCAGTTGGTGATGTTATTACTGCTCACAAGCTGGTTTTTGGGTCAGAAGTTTGTTTGCTTTTCTTTACTTCCCAGATTTCATCTGGTATGTAAATCACAGAATTAATTACCTTGTAACTATCCCCAGGTATGAGCAGGGTAGAGAAATAAGCATCGAGAGGTGATGCAATTAATCCCACTCATGAGGAAAGGCTCTCATTAGTCATTTGCAGCTTCAGCACTGGTGACTTTCAAGGTGTACAAATCTCTCCTCAGATACATTCCATGTTCTGCAGATGGCCATTTTGTCTCCTCGCTGCATGCCCTGGAACATGCCCAAGTATACAAAAATGAGAGGAACGATTGTTAGGGCTGAAATTTTTTGTTCCTTTTCAATGGGATTTTTTTCCCCTTTGCACGGCGCACATCCTGGGCTTTGATAAATGAGTCTCACTAGACACTGTGGTAAGCCAACCTCTGCTAATATTCATTATGCAGAACCCACTAGGAAATGGTCTGAGTCAGGGAAATGGAAAGCCTTTAAAAGATAAAAAGATGTCTCTTTTTTTTTTTCTTCTTTTTTTTTTTCCTGAGGAAACTAATTTCGAACACTTTAAATTTCTGGGATGTTTTAGAATATTAAAAACTGGAATTTCAGGGTCGTGTGTGCTACAGATGCATTCAAAACTTCCCAGCAAAGATGGAAGGATTGAGCCAGGTGCACAGATCCAGCCAAGACACTGGTTTAGATCACAGAAAATGTATTCAAAGGTGATTTAGAGCCTGATGCTGAATTACCTGAGAGAATCCATGGGTGCTGGGGGTGAATGTGCTGTGTGCCACTGCTGCCCTCACCTCCACAGGGGGCTTGTTTTCATCCTGTGAGAAATAAACAGGAATAACTTCTTCCAGGGGCCCTGCAAGGCACTGAGAGCATCTGTATTCTAGGCACCATGTATCTCTTTAGCCTATCCTGTTAGCAACTTGGTTCTCCAGCTTCTAAACAGTTGCCTGAGATAACAAACAATGGGATTCTTTTTAAGAGAATCAGTTGAGCTGCTGTAATTTTGTGTGTACTTTGATGGGTGCGAATATGCTCCAATTGATTTATCTCTTGTTTACATTGCTCTGGCTTGCACTGCAACCCAGGCAGCCAGTTTTCAATGGGGATAAGTGTGGCCAGGCAAGTTCACAGCCATCTAGGATGTTGTCCCTCGTGTGGTAGGAGACTTCCAAAAAATTCTCTGGCAATATGTATGAAAATGAGCTTTAAAATTCCTGAGATTTCTACAGTAAACAAACCAGAAATCTCCCCCCCAAGCAAACAGTTTTCAGCTAAAGGGCTGCTATTCAGATCTTACAAAGGGAAAGAAAGAATATAATCCTTTTTTGTGAGTGGAGTTAGGTCATCTGTAAAAGCCTCTCAGAATATTATCTTGCGAGCTAATCGCTGTATTGACATTTGCCTGTTTCATTAGAGCTGAGTTTTTACTGCATTGCTGAGGTTGGAACCTGACTCATCTGTCATGGTCAAGGACTGGTTTGTAATTTCATGACCGTTGAATTAGAAAAAAAAAAATAATTAAAACCTCTCTCCCTTATTTTAAGTAGTTGGGTTGAAGTGGTGTTCACAGAATTCTCAGTATTGGTGGCTTTTGACTTCATAGTTCCTGGTCACATTTCTTCCTGTAGGTTTTTGTTTCAGTTGGTGAAGTGACAGTTATTAAAGAAAAAAAAGGACAAAAAAACCCCCATGTTAACACACATTCGCAAAGAGATCTTTTTGTAAAGGTAAATATACTAAATATACTGGGTAAACTGATAGAGAGATGGAGACAGAACAGATGCAAGGGCTGATGAAGGGAGAAAGAAAGAAATGAGGACAGAGGAAAAAACCAGTTTAGGCCAGAACTAAATCAAATATCCATGGAATATCTTCATGGCTGCAGACTGAACAGGTGAGTTCACATAATACACAGTAAATTTGGCAGTGAAAGGGAGGTCTCGGACAAGTTTAATGCAGGTGGAGGAAGCAGTTCAGCATCTGCAAGGAGTCCAGAGATTCCTGCAGAATCCTCCTGTACCCAGGGTTAGAATCTTCTTGCATCCCACTAACAACTCCAGAAATGCTCCCTGTCATTCTCATGCAAATGTTTTTATTCCCTTCAAGAGTGTTTGCTGGATGCTCTGCAGATATTTCCCTCTCCCCACATGAATGTTATCTGAATGTGGCAGCCAAGTCTGCACGGAACACGTGAACCCTTCACTCAGGGGTGACCTATTTTGCCTGAGATTGGTTTTCCTTTTACCTCGGGGCTTCTTTTCTGCCCAGTCACCGAGGGGGATTTTGCCATTGTGCTTTCTGTTTAATTTTTTTTTGTTGGTAATGAAGAAGGGGGAATGGTAACAGACAAAACACAGCATGGTTTGTCCATAATCTAAGAATAATAGTAAACACTTGAAGTTTCTTCTCCCTCTTGGCCTCAGGGGATGCCAGGTGCAGGACCAGCAGAGCAGAATCCTGTAGCTGGGAGGCCTGGAAGGGCCCTGGCAGAAGTTCCTGGCAGAACTGGGGCCAGGAGAGGGTCTGTGAGAGGCTGGAAGCTGGGAAAGCAGCAGGAGAGGCAGGACCAGTGCTGGGGGGGGTTTGTTGCCAAGCTGAGAGGCACGTTGCAGCTTTGAGCAGAGCACGTGGAGCATCTCCAGTGTCCTCTTGGCTAAATGAGCTCCAGAATGGGCTTCAGTGTGTGCACCCCCCTGCCAGGGGGTGGTGAATGCTGCTGGGCTCTGCTGGGACACTCTTGGTGCTCAAGACCGATCAAGCTTATAAAGAGTGATGGAAGGAGCTGGGAGTGTTTACTGTGAGGAAGAGGAGGCTGAAGGGAGCCCTTCTCACTCTCTACAGCACCTGAAATGACATTAGTGACAGAAGCAGAGGGGCTGGATTCAGCTGCTCCAGGGGAGGGGCAGACTGGGCACTAGGGAAAAATTTTTTACTGCAAGAGCAGCCAGAGCCTGGCACAGGCTGCCCAGGGAGGGGGCTGAGTAACCAGCCCTGGGGGTGTTTAAGGGTCATTTGGATGTGGTTTTGAGGGACATGGTTTAGGGGTGAACTTTGTTGAGCAGGGTTCATGGTTGGGCTGGATGATCCCAAGGGGCTTTTCCAACCTGAATGATTCCACGAGTCTGAGACAGAGGCCTTTCAGCTGCTAGCAGCAGCAGTGCTTCAGATCCAGAGTGCTCAGAGAGCAGAAATGGTGCTGCATCAGATCTTCAGAAATATCCAGGGGTAAGGACTGGGATTTTGAGGATTAACGTTTTGTGTGTGGATACCTTATGTGGCATGTTGGAATTTAAGTCTCTTTGTGGATTTGGCCAATTAGCCTTTCTCTGCATCAGCAATTTTATCCCTCCCAGGAATGCTGGGGGATAGATGCATGAAACGTTGCAAAGATGTCAGCAACTGCCTTGTTAGAGCCCTGCTGGTGTCTCCTAGACAGTCTGTGTGTGCAGAAAATATTTTACATGTACAATGGGCCCAGTCATTTCACTATCAATCTCTTTCCACAGGGATGTGAACCATGAAGAAGTGCAGTCATCAGGCAGAGGAGCAATCCTCTCTCTGCAGCATTTGGGTCTTCCTTGATCTTCCTTCTGTTAACTAAACCTTGGGCTGCTTGAGCTGAAGGGAGCCAACAACAGGCCAAGCTCTGGGGCTTTGTTATTGCTCACAGGGATGGTTGCATCTCTGCCAGATACAAGAGAGGAACCCAAAGCAGCTTCAGGTGCTATTCCTGCCACAATCCTCTGGTTAAGAAGCAAACTAAATCATCTCCCTTGTGTGTGGTATGAGGATGTGAGTGGTATGAGGATGTGGATACCAGCCCTGGCTGGGAAGAATCACCTCCTGCAGTCCAACTCCTCTGAATTTGGGGAGATGCACCCGTGTTAGTTACACAACGGAGGAGGAAATCCCCCCTCCAACACTCTGACAACAAAAGATGACAGCAGAATGTTGTGGTGAGTGCTCCTAACCCCAGCGTGGTGGTGAGATCACCAGGAGGGTAGAAGGAAAGAGGGAGAAACAGAGACAGAGGCTGCTGGGGAGAATTTTCCCTGCTAAGTGGAGAACGCCGGAGGCGAAGCGGCCGCTGCAGCAGCTCGGGCAGGGTTTGATGTGCACATCCAGGGAGCAAGGAACATGAAATCCTAATTAGCAGAGAAAATAGGAGAGATGGAATCAGCCTCTGTCAAGGACAGCTTCAGTGTAGCCTCCAAAATGGCTGTGTCAGGCATTTAGCTGATGTGCGTTTTCAGACGCTTATCTAAATGAGTGATTAGAGCCCAATCAGCTCCGTGCCTCAACCTCTGGTGGCAACGTCCCTGAAGTTAGGAGAGGGCTAAATGTGTCCTGTATGTTCAGGGTAAAGAACTACGTTTCTCTGATGCGCGGACCTCAGCTCTCTTCTTCTCTTGGCTGGAAGCAGTTCCCACTTCCCCCTGCTAAAGGCAATAACGTCAACAGCCTCCAACTTGGCTCCTCTGCTGCTACCAGAATCAGCCACGAAGAGAGTTTACAGAGACAGCAAACAGTTGGGGTGACACACGTGTAATTGAGGGCAAAATCTGTCCTGACACATCCTGGTGCTCTTCGCAAAGATCTAATTCCATGTGAAATTTCTCAGATCCCCAGGAAGAATGTGGGACTTCCTTCAGCACCACGTGATGTGTTTTGCTGGCCCGTGTTCAGTGTCTGAAAGGTGAGGTTCATGTTAAGTAACAGCTCTGCTCTATTTTTGGCACTGCTACCTTCACGTTGTTTTCTCTAACTCACAGATGAAGAGGCTGAAAAAAAAAAATATTTCATCAGTGACCAAGCATTTTATTAATTGCCACTGGGTAATTTGGAATTGTGCTGTTGTGACAACTTCCTCGCTGCACGGAGAAGCAGCATCAGCTTTTTCTGTAGCACTGCACTCGAGCATCATCTTAACCTCCAGTGCAAGGCCAGTAGCAGCAGCTTAAGGTGACTGATACGCACCTGAAAGGTGCGATGGGCTGGAGCCACCCCCCAGCCAAAAGCTTCTGACAAGAGCCATAAAATGTCACACTGAAGACACTCCAAAGACATTTGCTCCTCACGCTGACAACCGGTTCCTCTTCATCACAGCGAGCCGGAGGGAGCAGTGACCCGGGAAAGGCACGATGGGCACGGCCAGCCGGGGGAGGACACCAGGGGGTAACAACCGAGGCCGCACCGACCCCGGGGGTTGTTCCACACAGCGCCGGGCCTCGAGTGGCTGCCGGGGCCGGGCTGAGCCACGTGGCCGGTGCCCAGGCGGGGTTGGGGGCAGCGGTGCCAGGGCCCGGGCCAGGCGGTGCCCGCTGCTCCCGCTCCCCATTGTTCCCTGCCGGCGGGCACGCCACGGCCGCGGGGGGCTGAACGCACCCGCAGCGCGGCTCCCCCTCGGCGGGTTTGACCTTTAAGCGCTGAGCCACCCCCAGCAGGATGACGGGGGGTGCGCGTCTGTCACACGGGCCCCGCACCGCGGCCGTGATGCGGGGGGGAGCGGCTGGCAAGGCCCCACTCGGCTCCCCCCCACCCCCCCCCCCGGGGTTGTACCAGCGCGATGCGCCCGACCCGCACCCCCGCTCCGGGGATGGGCACCGGCCGCCTTTGTGCCCCCATCTCCCCATCGGCGGCGGGCCCGGCCCGGCCCGTTCCCCGCGGCCCCCTCCCCTCCTCCGCCTTCCCCCTATTCTTTTAAATCACTTCCATTCACTTCGCCCATTGGCCGCCGCCTCCTGCCGGGTCACGGGGCGCCGCGGCTGCTCCAATAGCGGCGGCGGATACTGGCAGGCGGCTCCGGCCTGGCTGCGTTGCTGGGTGCCCGCTCGCTGCGTGCGTGAGGGAAGGCAGGCGGAGGCAGCAGCTCTGCTGCCTGGACCCCAGCCCGCCGCCGCCGCCGCCCCACCTCCTCCTCTTCCTCCTCCTCCTTCTCCTTCTACCCCCCCATCCCCGCTCGCCGCCCCGTTACAATGCCCCTGGGCTGCCGCCGCTGAAGCACCGCGCGGGGATCCCGCCGCTCACCGTCACCGCCCCGGGCAGCAGCAGGGGAGCCGCTTTCCCCCGG
>JANHGL010014759.1:0-13979 GCA_024611195.1 Ceyx melanurus | reverse complement strand
GGGTATAAAAAGAGCTGTAAATTAATAAATAAAGGCTTCTTGGCATCTACATGAAGAAAATCATCTCTTCTCACTCTCTCCTCCTCCGGCTACTAGCAGATAAGCAACACCTGAGACTGTTTCCTTTTTAAAAAAATCCAATTGTTTGAGACTTTCCATCAAAACTTTGGTCAAAGGCAGTATCTCCAAGTGAAACATTCCGATTATGGTAAAATTTAAGCAGAACATGGCTTTGTTTCAACAATGTTTCAGTAATTTCTAACTAATTCTGAGCAGTCTTATAGAAAAAGGTATTAAAATGAGATTTTGCAGGTGCAAAATTTCATTTTCCTTAAATTTCACTTATATTTATGCATTACCTACATTTTCCCCAGGTTTGTTTCAATAATGGAAATCTTGGCAATGTTATTTGCTGCTGTCATAAAAACAAGCCACATTTACCATGATGATTTACATACGGCATACTACCTATATATCTGAAATCATATACAGCTGAAATTGGCATTAAATGGTATTTTTGTTATATTTTGACATTATATAGAGAATTGTTGACCAATTGTTTGGTAAGAATTACAAAAAGCACAATTCTCATGTTAAATTGGGGAGAGGCACTTGCTATTTATCAAAATTCTATTTTATAGCAGTTAGTTGAAATATCATGGATATTTTAAACATCAAAACCCATATCTACAAAAATATTGAAAGAGAGAATAAAACCTGCTAAACACAAAAATCAGTGCTCATTTCATTATTGTAATAGTGTTAAGCCAAGCTTCTAAGTTAATAATCTACTAGTTCTGGGGAAAGAGACAAAGTATTTCAATCATATACAGTCAATTTCTCCAGTTTAAAATGAATTCCTTTGAAAGATGGTTACAGTTAAGACTGCAGAGGGATTTTTGCCCCTTTGCAATGCTCTATAGATCTGAAACCCTAGCTGGAAATGGGACTTCAAGGCAGTGGAGGGGAGCATAAGATGAGTTCAGGAGCTTTCTGTGATTCTGCATCCATCGAATCATTACTGTTTCTGAAACCTGAGAAACCCGAGTATTGTGTAAAATAGCTCGAGGGAACAGCTTCAGAACATGAAAATACAGTCCACAGGCATTTTTATAAAAGAACTCCCCCTTTCCATAGTTCTGTCCTCCTTTTTAATATTTTAAGCCAGATGCCTTAAGTGATATATGTATTATTTTCCTTTCAGTATAAAATTTCTCTTTGACAGACTGCTTTGGTGTGGGGGCCCCAGTGCTGCTGTCTGCTGGGGGTTCTGAAACACTTTCCTCAGCCTGCTGGGACCCTGGCACACCTCTGCAAGGAGGCTGCCGTGCAGGGACAGCACAGTGATCTTTGTATGCATTGCTTTCTTCTTCTGTAGTGGGGCAGGGAACAGTTTTCTTACCATCTGCAATTCTTTGTTCTTGGGTTGGTAGCTCTTCAGAGCCACAAGTGTGGCAGGTGCATGGAAGAAACCAGACAGCACCACTGCTGCTCTTTGATAGTGAGCCAAGAGGGTAGTTCTGCTGTTACATTGATGTAAACAAGGAGTACATCAGTCTTGTCTATAATGCTAAGCTAAGGTAAAATATATACAAGTAAGAGTAACTAAAATCTGGAGTTTTGGGGCACAGAGTCAGAAGCTTTTAGAGATTTGCTATTTTTAAACTGTGTAAGTTGAAGGCAGTTTCCTGTAAGTCTTGAGTAGAGGCAAAGACTGAAACCACACCAGTCACTTTATCATGGGAGGGGTGGGCCCAGAGAGGCTTGCTAGTTTTGTTTGGCCACTTGTAAAATAATTTAGAGAGATTTTTCTGGTAAACAAGAAAAAAAAAAAAAGACCTAGTGTTTAACAACAAACACCTATTATTTCTTCTGGGTTTAGAGCAGCAAAACCTTGTTTGCACACATTACAGTTTATACTATAACAACAGTTAAGTGGGCACAGTTTGACTTCCATGCAAAACCAGGTGTTAGATTAAAATAACTGTTCTCTTATCAAAACCAAACATTTTTCTTACTGGATCTTTTATACTTTTCAAGCAAAGTCAATTTTACTGCTTATTGATTCTGGGAGCTGATTCTCCTCTTCATCACTCCTTTTTACACCACTGATATGGTAAACATTAATGCTAACACTAAAACAAAAAAAAAATCTGAATATTTTAACATGAGTGTTGATGGGTAAAATGTACATAAAATTCCTAATTTTTGAAGTGTATAAAATATAGTCTCAACAACGGTGCACAATATCATGCTTTCCTAAAGTGATTTTGAAGAATCCAGCCTTGCTAAGTCAGAACACAGATGTGATATAGGTAAATGTTTACTCATAGAAGATACACACAAGAAGAAATTCAGTAGTATCTAAAGGACTATAATAGTAATGACATTTGAAAAGTGAAGTTACAATTGCCTAGAAACAGCACGAGTAGAAAATTCAGCCTTGTGCATTGATTTAAATAAAAGCCTGCCTGTATGTTGTTAGATCAAATTGAAAGTGACATTGTGATAAGAGGATTCAGCCAATGAAGTTGTACTGTTGTAAACCTGGGCAAAATTTGGCCCTGCCAATCACATTTATTATACATTCACTGCTCATTCTGTTTTGTTTTGCTCCATTCTGAACTAACAGTTATCTTTGCTGCCTGTGATGCTGACTTCATCCTTGACCTTGGCTTTCTTCCTCTCCTTATACCCCCTGTGGCAGCATATTACTGCTTTCTTTGCTTTAGCCATCTATTTTTCACCATAATTTAATCCTAACTGAAATTTCCTGTTAAGAAATCTGATTATTTAAAGCTATTATTGAAGCTGCTTGTTTTCCTAATTTGAAATGCTTGAGAACCATGAAGGTCAAAATACAATATAAACACCCAGGAGAAACATTTAAATTCCACTTAAGGCAAATTTTAATGTAAAAATACATCCATTTTAATCTTCATCTATCCCTAGCAGTTCTTCATTGATTTCAGGATATGTTCAAAATGTCTTTCCATGTATTTCTCCATGGATTCTCTCCAGACTACCTTTCTAAGTGCTTGACTTCCCATTCCACCTCTCCTTAGGGAGTAACTTTCACCAAAGCTGTTTGGGTAGCAAACACTATCAGGTAAGACTGCTAGACACAGCTTTGTTTGCATTGTGTATATATACACACAAATGCAGATGAAGTCAGTAGAGAATAAGGCCCTATTAGTCAGTGCTATACAAGAATGCCCTGGGATAATAAACAGGACATCTACAGTACCCCTATCTGTGGATAAAAACAAGAGAAAATGGAAAGGGAATGGTTAGGACACAAAGCCCGTGACTGTGAGAATATTTAAAAAAAAAAAAAAAGAAAAGAAAAAAAAAGACATTACATTTGCCTTGTTTCTTTTTCTGAGATAAGTTTTCTAGATGAGTTTCTATGCTTAGAGGAACATTAGAGAATTATGTCACTTGAGCACTCAAAGTGATTTTCATTTTTATGACTGTCCTGCCTATTACAGATGTGATACTTCGTGCTGTTCCTCAGCCATCTGGAGAAGGCTTGTCTCATAAACCCATATGTGTAAGTTGATAAGAAGGAAAGCATGGCTCCTATTTATTTGCCAGAGGTCACAGTAAACTAGAAACAGTGTGCCTTCCCACATGGGGAAGAGAAGAAACACAAGAGCCTTCCCACACCATCACATCACTGTCCACCCTGGGTTAGAGCCCGAGAGGGGCCTTCTTCTCTATCCTCACACAGAGCTACTTCTGTCACAAGGGACAGAACCTACAGTAAGCATTAATATTTTCCTCTAGCAGCTCAGAGTTTACATCTTTTACCATGTAATTAAGAAAGTCAGCTCCTGGTAGTTTTTTCATATAGCAACAATAAAGCTGGATTTCATTTCTGAAAATATTAAAGAAAAAAGGAAAAAAAAACCCTCAAAATTTAAAAATAAATGAATCAGTCAAGTTGCAAACTACTCACTATGGAATTTGTCCACTTAATACAGAACAAGCATTGCAGTGCACCAGTACATACTTTAAATAATGCCTTTCCAAGGCAACGTCTCCTCTCAGTAAAAAAAAACAACAACAAAACCCACACAACAAAAAACACCCCCAAAAAAGCCCAGCCAACCAACAAAGTCCCACAACCAAACAAAAAAAAAATCCCACAAAACCCCAAAGGTTATATATCCAAGTTCAATGCATTGCAGTAGTATTGGAGACAGATTACTTAAAGGTCTGACTACTTCCAGTACAACCAGATTGCAAAAAATAGCTTTTGTCAGATTTTTAGTATCCTTACCCCAAGGAAAAACTGAAGTGACAACAGAAGGAAGCTGCAAGTATATCACAACCTAGACTGAATAATTGTTCTGATTTACTGCTGGCTTGGGACAGCCTAAACAAGAGGTTACTTAGGTGCCTAGACTAGAATATACAGTTCTGGATTTTAAATTTTTGTATTTGCTGCCTGAAACCAAAGAACCCAGGAGTTTGAACGAGGAGCACATAGAGTTATGTGCAAAGAAATCTACCAGGCTGGACACACAGCACAACACCTACCTGTCTAGGAGGCTCCATGCAGAGTGTCTGCTCTATGCAATAGAGAAGAGTAGCTGGAGAACCCAGATGATGAGTGCTGGATTTCTTCCTCAGTAAAATCCAGCTACAATGATATTGCTATCACAGCACAGGAAAGGCTGGTAGCTCTCAGTGCAGGGAGTGATCCCCAGGGCGAGCAGGACCTTGTCAGCCAGGGCTCCTCCCACCAACCCCAGCCAGGGACCTGGGCAAGGAGGAACCAGGGGCATTCCCCAGCACCCATCTGCCACCTACCTAGTCATGAGAACAACCGAAGACAGGTCCAGGATATCAACCTCCCATCTTGGCATTGACCCTAGCCCAGGAGAAGCTGAAGACCAGCACCACCCTACAGCAAAGCACAGACTAATGGGCCCCATCTGGGCTTAAATAGGTTCCCAGGCAGGCTGGGGAGAGGGTCCAGGTGGGGCTGATCAGCCCATGAGTGTTTTCAGAATGTACCCACTCCCAGAAAACAAAGGGGGAAAAAATAATCATATTAATATCCCTGGTTTTCCTCCCTTGGCAGAGCTAGGATATAAAATTCCTATTTGTTTCAGAAGTTAAAATTAGGATCTGTCCTGTACCAGGAGTGGATGAAGGAACTGCTTATGAATTTTTGGATCAGTAACTTGTCCCTTCCATTCAGGCCCATCAAACGATGTAACGTGCAGGTGACAGTTCATGCCTCCAGATTCAGTAGTTACTGAGTTCAGTAGGTGAAAATCTGTAATTGAAGGACACTGTACACACATTCTCTGAACTAATCTGTATTTTTAATTCTAGCCTTATTAGAATATTGCAAATAGTCTATAACTTTACTTTCTAGAAGACACACAAGCTGATATTCTAAAATTTTCAGCCATGGGGAATCAAACATATCAAAATTAGCATGGACTTCAAGATTTATTTATTTTTTTTGCTCCTTTTACTACTTTATTTATTTATTGAAAATAAAGCTTCATAAAATGTCCTAGGGGTTAGAATTTGAGTCTATTTTCAAAAAGAATTTTTTTGTCATATCAAATGTCTGTAGATTTAAACATTTGTTATTCTTGGCTACAAAGCTGTTTCAGACCTCCCAGCAAAACAGACATTTATACTTGTTTTGCTTTACTTTTGACTCTGCTTATGGTGAATAATCATGAATAATACTGTGAACAGGCAGAAAATACATAGTACTAAAGGAATAAGAACACTGTGCTGTTGTCTAAAAGTTTTGGCTTGTATTTGACATGCAGATTTAAGAGCCTACAAAAGATTTGTGTAATGATTTTTTAAAAAAATTAAACTCCAGAAATGAAAGTTACAGTGCTATAATACTGATTCTTCCTCAAAAAGTAATGCAATGATACTTTAGGTGTAGTGTTTTCAGGACATACTCAATATTATAAAAATAAATCAAAGTAAAATCAGTGGTTGTACAAGGAGCATAAAAAGTGAGGGTGTTTTTTTAGGAAATTTGTAATTTTAAACACCTAGCCATGTGTAAAATAGCACAGAATTAACATACATTATTACATTTTGCTCTGACCAGCATTAGGTCCTTATGCAGAATTCAACTTTATGCAGAATTGAACATTTTCAGAATATTCTTCGCCTCCCTTGTTCTGTTAACAAAACCAGGGTTCTTCAAAGCAGCTGCAGGCTGTTATTCAAGAATGCTCCCTGCTGCTCTTCTGAACACAGTGCCTATCTAGCTTGTGCTGCTAAGAGCAGCACGCAAACTACTTCAGTGCCTTCAAGGAGATTACACACGTGTTAAAAGTTAAGTTCATGCTTAAGCGCTTAGTTGGATGAAGCCCAACATAGTGGCTCACAGACCTTTATTTCATGTGCAAAAACTTAGTTCAAGAACAGTAATTTATACAATTACAGACTGATTTCTTAGTTTGGATAACTTTGAGATGTTGATAGACTTCCACATGGTCTTAATTCCAGAAAAACACTAAAATCTTTCCATAACCCATTGACAATATCACAATACAAGCCAGCAACCTTTCCACAGAACATCTTCAGCTCTCTGCATGAGCCCAAGCAGCCCAGATGCGTGCTACTATTTCTAATTTACAATAGTTTTTCTGCTGCAGTAAATTTCAAAGGTACTGTGGGTGAGATTAAAACTCTGCTTGGATTACAGTGTACAGTATTAAAACTCTGTGGGCTGGTCTGTAATGTTCAGCAAGTATTTTGCATCCCGCCTTTTTCCCTTCAATTTTCATTGTTTTAAGTTATCTGTAAGCACTCAGATACTATTGTGCAATAGCACCGGGTATGTCATGACTGTACTGCTCTGTAGGTCTCGTACTTGCAACTCCAACAGGGAGAATTCAGAGCCAGTATTTCAAAAAGTGTCTATTTAAATGCAATATACAGATCTAATTCGGACAAAGCAATTTACAGAAACTTCTTTTAGCCACTTTAGTCTCTATGGTTTGTTCTGATTTTGCTGAGGAAAATACCTGGGTCCCTAATGTCCCCCTGCCACACATGAAGAAGCTGAGTGCTCGACTACAGCAGCGCCTCGGGGCATCCCTGCTGTACCTGAACCCATCAGGAGGTGGGAGGCCTGGCTGCCCGGATCGGGGGCCGGTGACGGGGCTCAGGCCCGTGGGCAGCCTCTGTCACAGCACCGGTACAACGGAGCTCACCACAGAAGTACGCTGACGATGACCTGTAGCTGAAGGGAACATTAAATACTGGTCACTTAACTAAAGGTTGAAAGGCCGGGCAGTTTCAGGCTGTGGGATATTCTATCATAGACACGGTTAATCCTCAGTCTGCACACCAGCAGCTCTGCCCAGAGGAGGCACAGCATTTTCCCTGTGTGCTTCTCCCTGGTATTCCTTATAGTCTTCCTTAAGCTCTTTTCAATATTCAAAATTAGTTCAGCGTGTATGATTAAAAAAAAAAAAAAAAAAAAAGTATTAAATTGCTCTGTTCCTTTCACAGTTCTTGGAACTTAGTGATGGGGATGGGTTTAGTCCATTTTCCAGAAAGTGTCTCTACCAAGGAAAAATGCATTAGGAAAAGAGTAATTCATCTGGATAACCCAATGTTTCCATTACAATCACATAACATCTAATTATGTACTCCATAAATCTTCATATTTTGTTATGAGGCTCATAATAACAAAGTCTGATAAATAGATTCTCTCCCCTGGCCACTACCAATTGAGTAGAAAAAATACTTATTTATGAAGCTTTATTAATAAAATGTGAATAATTCAAACAGCTTCTTCAGTGAAGAAACAGCAGTAGAATATATTCTTATTTGCATATAAATGAAATGATGCTTTAGTGTCAGAGTGAAGAATTAAATAATATGAATTTTTACAGTGCAGTCCTGACAGCCTCATAAATATTATGGTCATAAGTTGCAGTTTCCTTAAAAAAAAATAAATCTCATTTTATCTTTTATTACAAAAATATGAGCAAAGGGCCAAGTCCGGCTCATTTTACATGTGTGAGTATTCCCAATGACAACACAATTATTCAGTAAGTGAGGTTAGCAGATTCAGCCTTAAGTCAGATAGTGGAGCAAAAGCTCAGCGTTATCTACATATCTATTAGGAGAACAGAATATCTTATTTAACCACAAGAAAAACCTCATATGTTGGTAAAATATAGAGAACAACAAAGAAAACTGTAGCTCTACATTCAAACAGATGCTCCAAGTGAAGACAATATACACAGAGAAAGGAAAAGCACTCAGCTAATATGCATAGGATGTCAGTTTCCCCCTTACTTACACAGGTTTCATTTTGGCCAAGCCCAATATTCCTGTTGGGCTGTAGGCAATTACAAAAGCTGTGACAAATAGAAGAAAATGTAAATGTGTGTAAATGTATTATTGCTGCTGAGGCAAGCTTTGATTTTGTATATTTAAAGGCTGAAAAAGACCTTTAAAATCACACCCGCAGTCTAGCCATAGACAGAATGGAGATGGATGAAGATCATTCTTTTACAAGACAAATAAAGGCAAAGGACAGGGACACAACTTCATAAGCTCCTCTGAGAGATGTCAATCAGTCTCAGCAGCTGGGACAAGAAGTGGGTACCATCATCTCCCCATAACTATCTTTATGGCCACAGTGCTGCACAAGTGGGACAGAATAATTTATAGAGGTTTGGACAGTTTCTAAAATACAGAAATTTATTTATGAAGCCTAGAAAAGAGGGACTATGGAAGTACATAGTCTGTAAATTACAGGCAACTGTAATTAACCCTGAACTGAGCCTGCTGTACTCAAACACAACATAGCCTGTGTTTGGTTAGCATGCCTTCTCCAGGAAGACATTGAGTCTCAATCTGAAGACAACAAGAGCCAAGGAATCAACCACAAGTCCTTAACTGTTTGTTGCAAGGATTTTGCAACAAAATCCTTGTCAGTAGTACTGAATTAGTTACTGAAGACTACACTATTTTAATTTGCTTAATTCCAGCTACTAGGCATTCTTATTTCACTCTTTGGTAGGTTCAATTGGCCCTTATATTCTGCATTTTTCCTTTGCATATATGTGTATGCTATCAACTCACCTTTAGATCTTTTTGATCCAGTGGAGAGGTAAGATTTTTAGTTCTTCAAATACATGGTATTTTCTCTGACTTCAGATCATTCTGTAGCCTTTCTCTATACTCAGTTTTTTTCAGTATCCATCTTCCTATGTGAGCTTCTGAACTGAGAACACCATGCCTTAATCACCCTAGTTTGCACATACAGGTAAAAATTGACATCATTGGCACCTGCACTCTAAGTCATTTGCACAAAGTCTTTTTGCTACAGCAAACTCATCAGCTGACTCATTTGTCCTTTTCAAGCTTTCCATTGTGTAGGAGAGCTGACCTTCCTTATTTTTAGGCATACGTCTTCTACTGATTTTATTAAAACATACTTTGTTTGAATAAGACCCACTTTATAAAAGGTCAAGAATTCCTCTGCATCTTTGCCCAAGGTCATTTTTATATCTATTTTTAGCTCCCTCTAAATAGGCTGTAGATGATGCTATATTCTGGTATGTTTTCAACACCACAGTAATTCTTGACATTTTCAGATATAACTGATCAGAAAACATTGGCAGAAACAGTCACTGCCACATCTGAGTGCGTTATTCTAGGGCTGCAGTAGCATTGGGAAGCATTCATTTGCATGTGAAAGCAAAGCTGGCAATCTCAGCTTCCCTGTAAAATGGTTAAGGTATAGAAATGGGAAATGAAAAACAGAAAAAAGGACTTCAGTCTCATGGTTTTCAAATCAATCTCTTCATGTTAGTGCAAGGCTCACGAGTCCTGAATGATTGAATTTGACAGTATTCCTAAAGGGCACAATAGCATGAAGAGATTTGTCTCAATCTGGTGCTAAAGAGAGCAAAATTTTGCCACAGAATCACATTGCCTTAAAAAAAAGAGGAATTAAAAGTTGGAAAGTATGTGGCATTTAGGCTAATGAAGACTGAATAATACATTTAGCAGTCTATACTGTCATTATAATTGCATTTGTATATATTTCTATATGAATATATATATATATATATATTGAATACTGCCAGGACAGTAATCACCTTTCTTTCCTCATTGCCAAGTAGTTTTAAATTTCTAATTCTAAGTTTCTAAACTATAAGCAGATGTTCTTGGCAGCAGGGGCATGTAAGGCTCTCCACCCTCTGTCTGTGCTGGATACATTCATCAATTATCTTCCTGAACCTTTCCTTTTTTTCTTTTTTCTTTTTTTTTTTTTTCCTCTTTTTCTTTTTTTTTTTTTTTTATTTTGGAGGACTGTGCAATCCCAGGGAGACTTTTACGAGTTTTATTGACCCTGGTTGGGTCAATAGATGCTTTGTGGAGTCAGCACTGATTCTTTGAGATCTGTCAGCAGATTTGGATTCAGCTGCAGATTCTGGCAGCAGTGGATGCAATCACACAGCAATGGTTGGATCCTTTCTTTGCGAGCCCCCAGAGGTGGGCTTTGGCACTTGCTAGTCAGGAACGTTCTGCATGGGCTTGTCTTGTTAATTGACTTCTCATCCTTCAATCCATCCTAAAGATAAATCTGCAAGAGAGGACAGTGCAGCTGTCTGGCTTGCAGAGCTTTAAACATGATGCTTTGTTTGTCATATTCAGTTGGTGTAATCTCTTTCCTTCTGAGAAGTTCCTACCTTGGTGCATTGTTAGAAATGGAAGCTCAGTGTTGAATAAAGCAAATAAATAAACTTGAGATAGTTAAGCAAGTCCTGAAGATATACAGTGGAAATGGTGCTCATAATCTGTTGCTCTCCAGTGAAGATGTACATGAAGAAAGACATTAATGAAGAGGTGACTTTTGAGAAGATATTTATATGAGAACAGAGCCAGTTTGACTGAACTGCCTCCTTAAACAGAAGAAAGAAGGTAAAAAGCCTTTTTTTAGATAGATAAATGAAGGCAAGTATCAAGGCTGGCATTTCTGGCAGACTGAAAAGAGTAGGACACTAAAATAAGATACAACATTGGATTATATTACAAGGGCAGTTATGCTTGTGAGAACAAATAAATGCAAATTTGACATGATGGAGAACCAGAATAATTGGAAAGACAGCACAAGAAATCACAACACCTCTGGATCAAAGGAAAGGAGGAAATGGAGAGGAACAAGTGATCAAGGTAGATAAATGACCTGGCTCTAAATGAAAATTCTTTTAGGTGTTGGAACTAAGATAAATTGAGATGCTGTAGTGAAAGACACTACAGCTAGGCAGGGTCTAGATCAGAACATATAATGAAACAGATTTCTTGCTGGGTATGGATGCAACCTAAGTGATGAGGAGAAAGGCAGTATGGGTATGAGTGACAGAGAAATGCCAATAATGGTGAACCGTGTAGAGAGGATGATGATTCAGCATTCACATGATGACAACTCCAAGGCAGGGAGGAAAAGGAGGTTGGCTAAAACCCTGACCTGGCCAGGGGGCAAGAGAGATAAATATGCAATCCTTAAATAATCAGCAGCTATTTTTTCAAGTATTAATTGGAAAGAGAAATGCATGGTTCAATACATTATTCAGAAATGACTGCAGGTAAGACTGTCCCAAGTGATTAATTTAGAATGATGGTGCCTGTCATTAGCACTAGGACAAGCCTAAGCTCATAAATGTTTACACTGCCCTTCTACCTTTTGTAAGATTAAATGGCTAAAAGAAAGAACAGAATTTGGCATGCTTAATTTTGTTATTAACCCTCATTTAATTCATGTTTGCTATAACCTGCTTTTAAATACTATCACCCTTAACTGACATTATTAAGAATTAGCATACTTAGCTAAATCTCAGATTGTTGCACTGGCTTATTAGAGCTCTGAACATAAAGTGCAAATTCCAAGTGTTGGAGAAAAACACACACATCAACAACCCAAAACCCCCACAAAAGCAGCTTTCTGCACCCTCCTTCTAAGCTGCATAGCAGAAGTGGTGGAACCTGTTTCTGCTTTTAACAAGTTTGTTGAACTAAACATAGTTTATTCATTAAGGTAGTTGCCAAGTTACAACCTTGTCTTGGGAGCTGAGGAACACTTGGTAGTTATTTACCAAGAGTTGCAGTTAGTATCTCTACATAAAGTATGCAATAAACAGAAGTGATATAGTTCATAGTCTAGTGAACATTGTCAAATGCAGGAGAGCTGGTCTTTAACAAGAGCAACGCTATTTTATCTTAAAATAAAAGGAAATAATGAGCAAGATGGATAGAAGGCAAAAAGTGCCCAATGCAAACATGCAACTGTGTTGATGTCAGTGAAGTCCAATCACTTTAAAACAAAAACAAAAGATAACTGCAGTAAACAGTCTCTTCTCCTAGTCCTACTCCTTGCTGGTCAGTGCTACAAGCACAGACCAGAACCAAGATGCATTTTAATTTTTCATTTTGTATATTGTGCAATCCTTTTTGTTATGTAATCAGGTAATAAGACAAAGCTGCAAGCCAAGTTCAGATGTCTGGTATTACTGGTGTAAGTGGAGAGTCATTTGATGGCCTCTCCATTATTTAACTGAGTTTATAGCAGAGCTAATGAGAACATGATCTTATCCAGGGACTGCCATTATTTCACAATCACATGTAGAAAATTTCTAAAGGCTGACTGTTGTACAGACCTGGGGCTGTGTGGTTGGAGAGCTGCAAATTGGAAAAGGACCTGGGGATGTTGATTGATAGTCGACTAAATGTGAGCCAGCAGTGAATGCAGGTGGCCAAGAAGGCCGATGGCATCCCAGCTTCTATGAGAAACACTGTGGCCAGCAGGAACAGGGAGGTGATCGTCTCCCTATACTCAGCACTGGTGAGGCCACACCTTGAATATTGCCTTCAGTTCTGGGCCCCTCGCTTGAAGGACATAGAAGTGCTGGAGGGTGTCCAGAAAAGGGCACCAAGGCTTGTGAAGAGCCCAGAGCATAAGTCCTGTGAGGAGCTGCTGAGGGAGCTGCAGTTGTTTGGTCTGGAAGAGGCTGAGGGGAGACCTTATTGCTCTCTACAGCTACCTGAAAGGAGGTTGGTCCTGTCACAGGTCACCAGGGAGAACAGACTGTCCCACTCCTCACTCCAGAGGGAATAGCTGCAAGCTGCACTGGGAGAGATTCATGCTGGATATGAGGAAGTATTTCTTCACCCAAAGTGTTATCAAACATCAGAATGGGCTGCCCAGGGCAGCAGAGGAGTCACCATCACTGGAGGCATTTAACTGGCATGTGGACCTGGCGCTCAGGGACATAGTTCAGTGGTGAACTTGCAGTGTTGGGTCTAAGGTTGGACTAGATGATCTTGAAGGTCTCTTCCAACCAAAGACATTCTGTGACTCTGTCAACATCTTAAAGAGTTCCAGCCCCTCAGAGCTGCAGACCCCACACAACTCTGAGTCCCAAGCAGTCGCTGTGCAGCCCCCTGCCCGCCACCGGGAGCTATTCTCCGACAGAGGCTCCACCGCCCTCCGCGGACACGACCAGTTGGCTCAACGCCTGCACCTCGCCGACTGAACAACTATTCCTCAGCCCGCGCCACACCGCGCTTGGTAACGAGTCCAGGCAGCGGTGGCAGCGACAAGGGGAGAGCCTAGCCGAGCCGCCCGCCATCGGCCGGACCGCAGTTGCAAGGGGCAGGGGGGCTGGGGCAGTGGCCTAGCCTCACTCTCAGCCCCACCAACGGGCAAGCTGCGCTTCTGCCGTGGTACTCTCGCAGCCGGGAAGCGACCAGACCCGAAACTGACACCTCCCTATCCTGCGCAGGCCGCTCCCCCCCGGCCGCTAAGCGGCTCTAGGAGGGCCTCTCCCGTCCGCCCGGCCAATAGCAACGCGCCTTCCTGCGACCGGCGGCCCCATTGGCCGGAGCCGCGGCTTCCGCCGAGGGCCGGGATTGGCGGCGGCCGCGCGGTCGGCAAAAGGCGGCAGCAGGCAAAT